>CM062236.1:9945554-10195293 GCA_031216185.1 Syzygium aqueum
TTTTGCACCAGCTAAAGGTTTGAAGGAGAAAACAAAAATTTCAGGTGGTCTTAAAGCTAGACATACAAAAGGCATACGATCGGATCGAATGGGACTTTCTGAAGGCCTGTATGCTAAAAATGGGATTCAATGAAAGATGGGTAAACCTGATAATGCAATGTGTTACAACAACCTCATTGAGTATCAAGGTGAATGGGGAATCATTGAATTACTTCCAGCCTACTAGAGGAATAAGGCAAGGGGACCCTTTATCCCATACCTATTCATACTGGTTGCAAACTTCCTATCAATGTTGATGAAAAAGGCTATGCAAGATGGCACTATAAAGGGGATCAAATTAAACAGACATTGTCATGTACTATCTCATTTACTATTTGCAAATGATTCAATTTTCTTCCTAGATGGGATGTTACAAGAATGCTAGAACCTTGCTAGCATAATTCACCAGTATTGCTACGCTTCAGGACAAGCAGTGAACTTGAACAAGTCAAGTATATTCTTCAGCAAAGACAACCCTAATGAATTAAGAAAGAACATAGCTAGAGAACTAAGAGTCCCGGTGTCGCGACCCTAAAAAAATCTTTTTCATTTTCTTTCGGGCTAATGGATTATTAAGATTAATCTTAACTCGGGCCCTCCCAAGCCCTACCAAT
This sequence comes from Syzygium aqueum, assembly GCA_031216185.1. Classification (NCBI taxonomy): domain Eukaryota; kingdom Viridiplantae; phylum Streptophyta; class Magnoliopsida; order Myrtales; family Myrtaceae; genus Syzygium; species Syzygium aqueum. Next base: position 9,946,208 of record CM062236.1, read on the forward strand.
TCGCAACTTAGGGTTTAAGTTCTTAACATGCAAATGTTTTCATGCTTGGAGTCGCCACTAATCTATTGACGGTAGGTCGATTAGAAACCTAAATAAAACATAGGGAGATATATTTTATTTCTACGAACCAGAGATTCTAAGCCCGGGGACTTGATTACGCTAGATCTAGTCTAACGCTCTTTCGGTACCTTTTCATTTCAAAAATATTTTGGCAGGCAGTTTGGATCCATTTTAACTTAATTTCTAACATGTGAGGTGTTCATGCGGGTGCGCAAACCACCAATTTAACACCCATAAATCAAAGCATTAAATAAATTGCTAGTTTAGAAGAACAACTTACCCGGGATCCAGCAAGCATCTGCATTGTTAGCGAAAAATCATACAGACAGTCCTAATATGATTTCTAATTAACAAAGCATTCACTCAATTTCTCTTTTTTGGATTTTCACTTTATTAAATGAAATCTAACCTATATGCAATGACGTGCAAAAATATGACATGCGAATTAATGCAACCTAGCATGCATACTATATGTCATGCGACGACGTGACTTAATTCTAATGACGTGCAATGATGTATTTTTTTTGGTATTTTTCGAATGAAATTCGGAATTATGAAAAATGCCTAAAATAACATGCAAACTAATGACTTTCTCTTTTTGGTATTTTCTGTTTAAAATTCGAAATTTAAAAATACTAAATTAACATGCAAACTAAAATGACTTAATCTACCCTAGAATGATTTCTTTTTGGGATTTTTTATGTAAAATTCGGAATTATAAAATAACGTGAATAATCCGTTAGAATTTGAAATAATACCTAATTTAAATTAGGAAACATGCCACGTTAAGTCCTAATTTAAATTAGATATTTATCTTATCCTTCGGGATATATTCAAAAATCCTAGACATGCAAAAATTCTAATTTAAATCAAAACAGAAAATATTTTTGGGTTTTCTTTTTATTTGAAAAGGAAAGAAATTAAAACAAATAGGGATAGCAATCAATTCAAATCAACCACGCGATCCGCCAAATTCGTTTCAAACTCGGATTAGACACAAAAATCAAATTATCGGTCATATCTATAGGGTTATAGATATTAACGGATAATTGATCATTCAAATTTGGAAAGCTAATCAAAATCATTATCATATTCAAGTGGTTATGAATAGGATAATGATTTTCCGTATCGCCGCGTATCGGACTTTAGGGTTAAAGTCGGATAATCGTCCAGATACGTTGCCGAATTAGGAAAATTTCCTAATTTTGAATATTCTCAAAATATTGCGGATATCTAGCACATCATCTTAGTGTATCTAATTATCCACTAAATATTCATGCAATATTCCAAACAATTCAAATTAGGAAATTAAATATTCAAAAGTGCATCGGATAATATTTACTCACCTAATTTGGATAACTTCCAAATTTGAATCGAGGTCGGGATCGGCGAAGGGCGACGTCGGGAACGGGACGACGACGATGGCGACAAGAATGGCAACACCGGTGGGCTCACGAACGCTGTTTCGGCGAGGCGCGTTGAGGCGGCGTCGGGAATGGTCTGACACGGCGTCGAGGTTGCGACAACGGATCGGCAATGACAACGTCGCTCGCGAATGGGATCGTGGATCTCGAGCCTCGACGGATGATGGCTCTCGATGGGCTTACGGTGTGCCCGACGAGCTCGCTTTGGTGGCGTGGACTTCTCGGTTTACGAACTCGCTTTCTCCTTATGTCGCTATTGTTGATCTAGCCCAACGACGCCGTCTAGTCCTTGCTGCTCCGAAGACGAACCAGACGAGATTGACTAGTGTTGTTCCTGCTCTGTCTTGAAACAGAACACTTGCTCTGTTTTCCTCGAACCTAGCTGTCGTGTTTTCCCGTCCCACACCCACGAGCTGTTGACTTCACTGATCTGTTCAGCCCAGCTACTAGGTGTTACGTTCCTGACCTGATCGTTGCTGCAACCTACTCTTGTTGACCCGATGGTTCTTCCGGTACGCCTGTAGCAAGATGGAGCAATTTATTGTTGTTGAGTGGCTGTTTATGGAGCGGTGCTGGGCGTGACAAAGGCTGAGGACGTCAAGGATCTGGGCTGTAGCAACCCGTGAATTACTGCTGAAACTGACAGGAGCAGCGCTGGAATCCACTTACTGGACGTCTTTGCTTGCTTTGCTTGGCATTCCTTTTGTCTTTTCCTTTATGTTGTAGTCTTCTTCCACGTTCTGCATGGGAGGGCTTGGCTTCTCTGACCAAGGGCTAGTCAACCAAAACAGCAAGTCTTCGCGCGGGTTTGTTCTGGATGGCTTCTCTTCAAGATGTTCACGGGCGAGATCCACGAAAACAGTAGCTTGGTCTCATGGTCGCCGGCCTCTCTCTCACGTGTTCTCTACCAAAAATTCTGATTTGCAAATTGTGTTCCCTACCCCAAAATTTCTGACCTAATGAAATATATATAGTGCTAACCCTAGGTCAAATTAAATGGGCTTAATGTCCTAATGGGCTTAAACTTGGGCTTGAGCTCTAATTAAATTAAACGGGCTGAATTAATTAAATTCAACAAACTAAATCAAGCCCAAATTAAAAATACTTGAGCCCGCGTGACGTGAAATTCCCGGCCCTCGCATTCCCGAGCGAACCGAGTTTTGTTCAAAGAAATTTAAGCTCGCTCGCCAACGCCAATTTGATGCAAAATGCAATTAACCTAAACTATATATTATGCAAAAATTAAATATTTTTTGTTTAGGGGTTAAAAAGTAATCCCTAATTTTCTATGCAAATTACACTAAATGATTGTCAAAATTTAGGTGTCAACACCCGGAGATTGATAGGACAGGGAAGTACCTGGGTATTCCCTCTGATTGGGGAACATCCAAAAAGCAAATGATTGCTTGGATTCTGGCAAGGGTAAATATGAAGCTTGAAGGGTGGAAAGAGAACACGATGTCTAAAGCAGGGAACGAAATTCTGTTAAAAACCGTTGTCCAAGCATTACCTCAATATGTCATGTCAATTTTCAAGATCCCACTTTCAGTTTGTCAGGCTATTGAGCAAAAAATAACAGCTTTCTGGTGGAAGAACCAAATAGCAACAAAAGGAGTACACTGGAGGAAGGCCGCTGTGCTAAAACAGAGAAAAGACAGGGGAGGCCTAGGGTTTAGGGACTTAATAGCTTTCAACAAAGCCATGCTTGGAAAACAGGCTTGGCTATTAGCTAAAAACTAGACATCTTTGTCCAGTCAGGTCCTAAAAGGCTTATATTGCCCAACTAAGTGCTTCTGGAAGGTAGAGAAGGGATCCAGACCATCTTGGGGATGACAGAGCATACTTATGAGGAGAACGGCAATTGAAGACTCGGTCATGTGGTCAGTTGGTAATGGTCAAAAAATTAACATCAGGGAAGATAAGTGGCTCAAAAGGGGAACTATAGGGGGACCGACAAATAAAGGAGACCCAACTATGGTTTATGAACTTGTGAATCAAGAGGCAAGCACTTGGAAGGAACCGGTCCTACAAAGAATATTCGAAGAACAAGTGGCGCGTGAGATGCTCACCATACATATTAGACCACAGATAAATGAAGATAAACTGATATGGATAGGTACGAGGGAAGGAGAGTACATGGTTAAGAGCGGATACAACACTCTTGTCGTGACCTAAAAATTTTTCATTTTTCGGGCTAATGGATTATTAAGATTGAACTTAACTCGGGCCCTCCCAAGCCCTACCATTTCGCAACTTAGAGTTTAAGTTTCTCAACATGCAAATGTTTTCATGCTTGGAGTCGCCGCTAATCATTTTATGGTAGGCTGATTAGAAACCTAAATAAAACATAGGGAGATATGTTTTATTTCTACGAACCAGAGATTCTAAGCTCGAGGACTTGATTACGCTAGATCTAGTCTAACGCCCTTTCGGTATCATTTCTTTTCAAAAAATGTTTTGGTAGGCAGTTTGGATCCATTTTAACTTAATTACTAACATGTGAGGCGTTCATGCAAGTGCACAAACCACCAATTTAACACCCAAGAAAGCATTAAATAAATTGCAAGTTGGGAAGAATTACTTACCTTGAATCGAGCAAACATCTGCGTTGTTAGCTAGAAAATCACATCAATCTACCTTAATATGATTTTTAATTAACAAGCATTCACTCAATTTCCTTTTTGGATTTTCACTTTATTTAAATGAAATCTAATCTATATGCAATGACGTGCAAAAAATATGACATGCGAATTAATGCAACCTAACATGCAAACCATATGTCACGCGACGACGTGACCTAATTCTAATAACGGACGAATGGATTATTTTTGGTATTTTTCTCATTGAAATTAGAAATTCAAAAATGTGCCTAAATTAACATGCAACCTAATGACTTCCTTTTTTTTGGTATTTTTTATTAAAATTCGAAATGATAAAAATATCTAAAATAACGTGCAACCTATGATGACTTAATCTATCCTAGAATGACTTATTTTTGGGATTTTTGTTTAAAATTCGGAATAATAAAATAACGTGAATAATCCATTAGGATTGAAACAATACCTAATTTAAACTAGGAAACATGCCACCTTAAGTCCTAATTTAAATTAAATACTTATCTCATCCTTCGGGATATATTCAAAAATCCTAGACATGCAAAAATTCTAATCTAAATAACAAAATAGATTTTTTTTGGGTTTTCTTTTATTTGAAAAGGAAAGCAATCAAACAAACAAAGATAGCAACCACTTTCAAATCAACCATGCGATCCGCCAAATTTGTTTCAAACTCGGATTAGGCACAAAAATCGAACTATCGGTCATATCTATAGGGTTATAGATATTAACGGATATTCGATTATTCAAATTTGGAAAGCTAATGAAATTCATTATCGTATCCAAATAGCTATGGATAGGATAATAATTTCCTGTATTGCCGCGTATCGTACCTTAGGGATAAGGTTGGATAGACGTTCAGATACGTTGCTAAATTAGGAAATTTTTCTAATTTGAATATTTTCAAATATTGCGGATATATCAAACTTTATCCTAAGACATCTAGATATCCACGTGATATTCACGAAATATTCAAACATGTAAATTAGGAAACTAAATATTTGAAAAGAATATTCAGAATATATCCACTTACCTAACTTGAAAATATCTCCAAATTTCGAATTGGATCGGGATCGGCTTACGGATCGGGAACGACGACGTCGATGGCGGGACAGCGACGATGAGACGACAACACGGCGGGGCACGACGAGGTTCCGGCGTGCAGCGAACGGTGGTTGTTCGGCGGGACGATGGCGGTGGCGTCACGGCGAGGAAGGGCAGCACCGGTGGGGCTACTCCGGCGCAGGGATGGCAATGCGAACAGCGGCGAGGCTGCTTCGGTTCGGTGCAAGGGCGGAAAGGCAAAAACAGCGGTGGCAGCTGTTCCGGTGAGGTCTCCGGCGGTGCTACGGCGAGCGGCAGCAGCGTCGGCGTGGATGGCAGCTCTGGCATGGCGAGGGGAACGCTGACGACGGTGGTGAAGATGTTCAACAAGGACACGGCATCAGCAAGGCAAGGACGGAGGAAGAGGTGGGCAGCCCCGATACGGCGGGCGGCGTTCGTCGGCGGTGCGGTGACAATCGACGGGGCGACGTTTGCAAGGCGCTTCTGGAGTGGCATAACCCGGGCGACGAGCAGTGGTGTGGCGCGGCGCGGCGCGGCGTGCTCACGGTGATGGCGCGCGAAGGGGCGGCGGCGGCGGTCCTCCGGTGTGGCGGTAGCGCGGATGGTGATGCGCCAGTGTGCCTCTCTTTCTCCCTCTCACTCCCTTTTCTCTCTAAAAATTCAGATCTGAAAATTATGTGTTCCCTCAAAATTCTGACCTAAACACATATTTATAATACTAAACTAGGTCAATTAGATGGGCTCTATAGTCCTAATGGGCTTAGGCTTGGGCTTAGGCTCATATTAACATTAAAATGGGTTGAATTAACTTGAGCTGAATTAAGCTCAAAATATAATGGGCTGAATTAAACCCAAATTAAAACGACCGAGCCCGTTCATCTTGAAATTTCCGGCCCTTGCATTCCGAACGTGCCGAGTCTTGTTCGATAAAATTTAAACCTGTTCGCCATCGCCAATCCGATGCAAAAAATGCAATTAAACTAAAATAAACCTAAACTATATGTTATGCAATTTAAATATTTTTGTTTAGGGATTAAAAATTTAATCCATAATTTTCTATACAAATTATACTAGATGATCGATAAAATTTAGGTGTCAACAGCTGCCCCTCTTTGAAGGTGAGCTCGCAGAGGTTGCATTCAAAGACTAAATGATACCTAAATTTCAACAATGCAAAATGCAATGAATGATGTTTTTTGTCGGGATTATGAGTCCCATTTTTGAAATGCATTAAGTAATGATGCATGCTGACTTGAATGGAAAACATACCTGGAATTACTTACCTGACGGAAGCGAGATAATGCAATTCGAGGCATGACTCTGACTTTTATGTTGTTTGGCAAATGTCTGGGCTCAATCCCATAAGTTTTGCCTGATAAACTGTTGATGAACTTCGGTGATCTGCAATTAAATCAAAACACATGAGGAAAGCTCGACGTATCCAATCATCATATGTATTCGTGAGAAACAGTTCCGACCTTTACAAACTACCTATACATCTCTATAGGTGTTTGCAAAGATTTGGCCGCTTCACTTACACCTGCTCATAAGTGAACTGCGGGACAACTTTTGAAGTCAAGATGATATTCCGACCTTTACATATACCTGTTCATATGCAAAGATTTGGCCGCTTCACCTATACTTGCTCATAGACGAGTAGCGGGGGAACACCTAAGATAAGGAGGACATTCCGACCTTTACATATATTTGCTCATATACAAAGATTTAGCCGTTTCACCTATACCTGCTCATAGGTGAGTAGCGGGGGAACTCAAGAGGATATTCCGACCTTTACATATACCTGCTCATATGCAAAGATTTGGCCGCCTCACTTATACCTACTCATAAGTGAACTGCGAGGGAACACCTAGGGTTAAGAGAATATTCCGACCTTTATGAAATACATATACCTGCTCATATGTATTCATAAAGATTTGGCTGCCATGCCTATATCTGCTCATAGACACGTGCGGGGGAATATCTGGGATAAAAGGGAGTATTCCGACCTTTACATATACCTGCTCATATGCAAAGATTTGACCGCCATGCCTATATCTGCTCATAGACACGTGCAGGGGAATACCCGAGATTGTGGAATATTCCGACCTTTACATATACCTGCTCATATGCAAAGATTTGGCCGCCATGGCTATACCTGCTCATAGACATGTAACGGGGAAATCTTCTCGAGATTGTATGAAAATCTGTGATTTGGTGAACAAAGGGGCTAGCCCAAGTGTTCGAGGGTTCCTTGACAAAGTGCCTGGACATAATCGGAGGCACCTGAAAAGGCTTGATCAATAGACACCTGAACATCATTAAAGGCATCTAGAGATTGCAACAAACTAATTCAATATGGGACCTGACGATTGCTCGAACAGGTTAGGAATATAGAGATATACTTACCTGGCGATATCTCTGACTCTCGAGAGTGTGTCTCCTGCTAGACACGGTTTTAAGCAACATGTAATATGCATTCGCATACATATACACATGCACTATGAATTCAATTGGTTTTCATGCACGATGGTTTTGCCAAATCGGTATTACGAACTCCGTTGGGGAAAAATCAAGACAAGACAATTCTAACTCACAAATGGGTGTCTTGAAAATGTCAAATGAGGGACTTCTGATCCGAAAGGGCTTTCACTCATTCTCATTGAAGAAGGCTAATTTATCGAGAATCTCTCTATCTCACCATCATCATGTCGACAAGGGTCCGAGTATTCTCGCAAGCGGTACGACCTTACCAATCCAAGAGGTCTTTACTAGGACTGTAACATGGGCTTGGTCAATAACTTAGCAAAGGGGACTCTTTGAGTCGAGGCTATTGAAAGAAAATACTCTGCGACTGTCTCCGGGTTTACAAGTCAAGAACCCTGCAAAATGAGACAGAAATGGACTTGCTCGCACTTCTTCGAGCTAAGCTTGTAAACATCTGAAATTCTACGTTAGTTTAAGTGTCATAATCTGAAAAGACTTTGCAAGGGACGTAACATAGGCTAGGCTCATGGGGTGAGAAATGAATGGATCATTTAGGCTCAAAATGTATATGATTGGGATGAATAGGTTGGTGATCATCTTGGCATTGTCACCGCTTTTCTTCTTCACCAAAGATCTTCTTCTCGGTAAATGTTCCATCGACTTCAGGAGTTCATCACTTGATTCCTTTGAGACTTTCTTGACTGGAGATTCTGATATGTCATATCCTGACATTTTTCATTGGGCATTGACCTTGCTTTTATCAAGCACACTGCTTTTTCTTGCCTTTCCCTTTTTTTGACACATGTCTCTTATAATGTACATGCTAACTATATCTGACTGAATGACTTGTCATTGTTTGAACTCAAAAGCTTCTCGTCTCCAATCGACACTCCGGGTACACTGCTTAAACAACGATGACTTTTGCTTTGCCCCAGTGTGAGGGATGATCACCAACTGGGTTTATATAAAATGAATTTGCAGGCTCAATTAGACTTAGCAAAGGGTAAAGTGTGTATATGATAGAGAAAGAAATGCTCTTCGTCATCCTAAGGCACTTGAACTTCGCGTGAATTCATCTGAAAAAACAACACTCGAAGATTGATGCAAGTGAGAGCAAGAAAATTTCTACACATTTTTCACCATATGACACTGATTTACCTCCGGTTTGCCCCGATAAGGGATGGTTCTTGACAGGGGTAATTTGAATGAATTTCTTCAAATGCTCAGGCTCAAAGAGGCGAAACAAAGGATAACTTGTAGTATTTAAGATAGAGAAATGAAATGCCTCTTGTCATTTCGGTCACCGTACCTTTTGCGGGAGAACTCTTTACCTTGCAAACATAGAATTTTTTCACTCAACTCACTGGGGATTAATGCATGGGACTGTGTATAGGATAGGGCTTGCCTTCCATCATCCCAATGTACCTCATTCGACATACTCGATTCATTTCACATGGGTTATCAAATTGTTTGAATAGACTTTCCTTTTGAAGTCAATGATACAGATCGACAAAATAACTATGCAGAATTTAATGCCAATGCAAACATGTTAACTTGCAATTGATCGACATCATTTATTCATCAGTGAAATGTTTGCAATTCAAAGTACAAAACCAAACACTGGAAAACTTTTGCTGCAAAATGATAAATTTTATCAGGGATAATATATCTTCACAGCATCAGAATTAACAGGATTGGAGAATTCACGACTGTCCATTTCTGCGAGAATTATGGCACCTCTGGGAAGTACCTTTTTAACCACATATGGATCGATGTAGTTTGGGGTAAATTTACCCCCAGGAACAGGAAAGACCGGGAGTACTTTCCTTAGGACCAGACCATTTACCTCGAAGTGCCTTTGATGTACTTTTTGATTGAAAGACTCACCTACTCATGCGGCAATTGGATTGGGCGTTTCGTCTCACTCTCAGGAAGAATTGCCCCTATTTTTACCTCATTGGGTTCTCCGAAATCACTCAGATTGGCAGTGATAGTTTGATCTACCGTCAGGACTTTAGGTCTTTCATGATGCTCTAGGTCGTATTGAAGGTTCGAGGAATCACCGAGTTCGTCGGTATCATCAAGATTAGGCTTGGCAGCATATAATTTATCGGATTGGACCGTTCCTATATCCTCACATGTCACAAGATTACCCATGAAACATAAAGTAATGAATTCAGAATGACAAACAGGGCTAACATTGCACATTTCTTTATTTGTAAAATTTTTGTAATTAATTTTTTTGTGTTTTTCTTTTTCTGAAATTCATTTCGAAAATGTTTTAACACGAGGAAGTATGAAGAAGCCCAGGCCTCAGAATTCTCCTTGGATTATATTTTCTTTTATCGGTTGGATATCATCACCGGGCTGGTTTGATGTACCTCAACATGTCCTCAAAAATAGAAAACAACTTGTAACTTCATTGATTATCTCAAAATAAATTACATTTATTGAATGGAAATTGCAGCAATCAAAACCTAGAAACGGAAATAGAAAACAGCACCCGAAACGGGGCAAGTCCTAAAAAGCAATAAAAATTCCCACGCAGGGGAGTGTGCAGAAAAGTAAAAGTTTTACTTTTGTGGGCCTGTGCCCATTCCCTCTAACGGTCCTTCTTCGATAGCTCCGATGAAGACGTTATTGAACAGGGCAGTGATTCCCTCTATTGCATCATCGGGGTCTTCTATCTTTAGAGACGTTAGATCATCCATACCTCCCCATCCGTCAGGGACAATGTCACGGAAATCGACATAGAAGCTCGGGGGCGCTGAATACTTTACGTAATAGTCGAACTTGCCGCTCGATTGCCCTAAGGTGTCAATCACCTCCTTTTCCTCGTGAACTTTAAGCGTGTTCTCTACAATCTCTTCATCATCGGTCGCATCTTCGAGTGGGGGCATGTCTTCAAGCAAGGGATCGAGCTTGTCTTTATCGGCGTTCAACGTAGCAAAATCCTCGTTCTAGTTAATGACGACTTCGGAGATAGTGGAAACGATGCCCGTGTGATCAGCATAAACAATCATCCCAGCTTCTACCATTGCTGAGATTCTTTATCTCATGATGGCCAGGGAAATGGTCTCATTACTTGGCTAACACCCAGCTTTCACCAACTCACCATAGACCTCAGTAATGTACACCTTGACATTCTTGATTTAGCTAGTATTGAAGCTGAAAACGGCATTCACATTGCCCGCGTGATCAGGGATCGGGTTACTCTGAACATTTGGCTTGGCGGGTTGGAACGAAAATGCCTTCGTGTCCAGAAGGTTCTGGATTCGATGTTTGAGGGCGTAACAATCGTCGGTTGAGTGCCCCAGCTCGCCCATATGGTGATCACATTTCTTTGACGGGTCGAAGTTGTAGAACTGCTCATGATTAGGCCGCTTTGGTTCGGAGGTCAACAAGCCTTTCTTTCGGAGCACAGCTAATACTTACGATAACGATCCAGAGAGGGGGGGTGAATTGCCTCCTATTGTTCCTCCTTTGAAAAGGTTGACGACCCGTGTTTTGTTGTTGAGCTTCTACTACTTGAATTGCCGGGGTTGGATTAGTGTTCCGCCGGCTCGGTTGGTTATAGGTCATATTCACTTCAGCTGCTGGTTCTTTCTCCTTCCTTGTACTAAATCTTTTGGTTGACGAAGACGGCTCCACAAACCACACATCCTTCAGCCCTATCTCGATCTGTTTGCCTATAGGGATGAGTTGGTTGAAGTTGTCAGCCGGAATGGCCACCATTCGATTACGGTACTCGAACGGGAGAGTTTTGATGAACATTCTCTTTAGCTCACTGTCAATAGGTTCTGGGATAACCTGAGCTGCTAAATTTCGCCATCTGATGGCGTAATCCTTGAAGGACTCAGTCTTTTTCATCTGAGTATGCTCGAGATCATCACGGGTAGGAGTGATGTCCGTTATAAACATGTATTGCTTCAGGAATGCCTCACTAGCTTCCTTCCAGGTTTTGAGGCTATTTATCTTCTTCATGAGATACCAGTTCAAAGCAGGACCTGTTAAACTGGCTTGAAACGTATGAATCATCAAGAGTTCGTTGTCCACGTACGAGGTCATCTGTATGTGGTACAACTGCAGGTGAGCTTTTAGGCATGTGGTGCCATTGTACTTGTCAAAGTCCGGCATCTTGAACTTCTTTGGGATTTTGATCTGTGAGTACAGGGACAGATCAATTGAGGGTGAATCCTGTGAACCCTCTAGCTGCTTCACTCTCTCTTCTAGCTTATTGACTCATTCATCGGGTTTATGTTTTTTGACAATGATCTGAACGGGGTCATTTTCCAAGTCAGGCATATCATTATCTTCCTCGACATCAACATTCTTTCCACTTGTATGCTTCGGGACTGATGCTTCAGGGGGTGCTGGAACAGGGATCGACCGAAGAGTCTTGATCTCAGCGGTCATTTGTTGCATTGCGACGGAAAGTTGCTTGATCTGGTCTTCCATACTGACAACACGCTCCTGCAACTCAGTTTGATCGGCCATTCTAGCTTTTGACTGTGTGCGAATAGGTGATCGTGATCGGTCCGTAGTTACCTAATTCGAAGATAAAATAGGCATGCATAAGTGTGAAGCAAAAGCACACGCCGATCCATGACATTAGTCTAACCGTTTTGAATTGAAAAGACCTCTTTATTGAAATGGTGAAAATTCTTATAACGACTAGTGATTTGAAATTACTTTAAACTTAAACAAATGATTCAATTCCTAAACAAACTGAAAGATTGAAACTAGAACAAGAAAACAACTTCAAGCTCTTTTTTTTTTTTATTTAGCTTGATCTATAGACATATGGGAGGCGACATCCTTCTTCAACTGCTCATAAGCCCGAGCTATCTTGGACGCCTTTTCTTGAGCTTCTTCGACCTTTCTCTTGAGGCGGTTGTTCTCTGAGCGATTAGCGGTCTTGAAAGGCACATTAGGTATCGTCGGGAGTATCTCCTGCGGGACTTTATGTCGTCGGATGTACTTGGTCGTCGCGAAGTAAGACTTTTGTTCTCCCTTTAGTTCTCCTTCGGGTCGGGCTATCTTTAAAACGCGACACTTCTTCTACATCTTCTGAAGTTGAGCTAGGGTCTCTTCATGGTCTTCACTTTCGTTGGAGAAATCGACACGGAGGAGCTCGGGTTGTAACGCCGGAGGGAGCCCCTGGAGAATCTAGTACTGCCGAGATACTCTGGCGGGGTAGTACTCGATTGCGCCAGTGAAGCCCAAAAGTGGCACCGGCCCAACAACATTACACGTAAGCTGAGCTTCCTCGACATTGAACCAACTAGCATGCCATTGGAAACCTTGGGGTCTAGCGTTTTTCATAAAAATGATCCACTCCGAGTAATGGTAATCAGGTGCATTTGCTTATTTTTTTTTATAGCTTAAAATGGGGTGACTGGAATCACTGAGTTCGGATATTTTGAGTAAATCGCCACATCCTTTAATGTGAGACAAAAACCAGATTTGGAATATTTTAAGGGGTGCGCGAAATGTTTTGTCAACATTTTTTTTTAATTTAGTGAGAGAAATGAAAGTTTCAACTAAAACGGTGTTGACAAAATTCTTTTCAAGACAGACTTGTTGGACGAACCATGCAATTGACGGATTACATGCATTCTTACAGTGAGGAAGAATTATGAACCCGAAGAATGTTAATAAAACGATTCTGCCTTTTTGAAAAGGTGTGACTTTTTCAAAACATTGACTCAGGAATGAAAAAGGACATGACCCACGGTTTGCTTTCAAAACTTTTGTCAATTCATCTTTTCCGACATTCAAAAATTCTGACAACATCAGAGTGGAATCGACTACCAAAGGTGGTGAAAACTAACTCTGACTCCAAAGATTTTTCAATGAGCACACTATATTCTTCCAAAGTCGGGGTGAGCTCATGCTTACCGAATATAAAGGTCGATGTCTCGGGACACCAAAAGTGGGCTAGTGCTCGAACGAGGCCTGTTGACACCTAAATTTTGGCACGACATTTAGTGTAATTTGCATTGAAAATTAGGGATTAATTTTTAACCCCTAAACAAAAAAATATTTAATTTTGCATAACATATAGTTTAGGCTCATTTTAATTTAATCGCATTTTTTGCATCAAATAGGCGTCGGCGAATGAGCTTAAATTTCATTGAACTAGACTCGGCTCGGTCGGAATGCAAGGGCCGGGAATTTCACGTCACACGGACTTGGTTGTTTTAATTTGGGCTTAATTTAGTAATGTTGATTTTAATTAATTAAAGCCTAAGTTAATTCAGCCCATTTAAATGTTAATTAAGACCTAAACCCAAGCTTAAGCCCATTAGGACTAGAGCCCATCTAAATCGACCTAGATTAGTGCTATATAAACATAACATTAGGTCAGAATTTGGGAGAGAACACAATTTTTCAGAGATCAAAATTTTTGAGAAAGTGAGAGGGAAAGAGGAAGATCGGCCACCGCCACGCGCCGTGCCCCGCGTGCCGTCGCCGTCGCGCCTCAGCCACCGAAGCTGCTGCCCGCGCGCCCCACCATAAGGACCGCCAGACCTCACCGCGCCGCCACGCCTCAGCCGTCGCACCTGAGAACGTCCTCGCCGAATAGCCACACTCGCACAACCATCGTCGCTGCTTTGCCTCGCTGAACAGCCCGGCCTGAGAGCTGTTCTGCTTCTCTATGCACCAATCACGTCTTCTTTAGTCAACAGAGGAGTTTGTCAATGCCTCTTCTTCATCTTGTTGGTCCATGAAGCAGCAGCATCTGCTTTGAAGAGTTCCCCCATGCAGCGTTCTTCATCAACGAATCCCTTGCATGTGTTTTCTCCAGTCAACCATCCTGCTCCTTCACCAAAGACAATCGGCTTTGTTGACTTCCTCTTCATCACCGGGACGTGAAGATTTTTCCCCCATGCAGTAGGCCTTGAAGTGAAGAAGTTTAGTCCACGTTGAAGCCCCCCCCACGACGACTTTGTTGCCGAATTCTGCACCTTGAAGACCTTCGCCTACTTCCTCGACGTCCTCATGCCCACGCCGATCCAGAGAAGACCCTGCTCAGTCAACCGAGAAACATCTTGCCGAGAAGACCACCTCAACGTGAGTCCCCACCGAACCGGACAGCCGCGCCGTTGCCGTACCGTCGCTCGTCGCCGTCGTCGCAATCCCGATCTGCAATCCCACCGTCGTCGTCGCCGATCTCGATCCCGATCCCGAACCGAATTCGAATTTCGGAAGTTATCTGCAAATTAGGTAACGATCATTATCCGATATATTTTCATAATATTCTAATTTCCTAGTTTGAATTGTTCGGAATATTGCATGAATATCTAGTAGATATCTAGGTATATTTGGATAATGTTCTAGATATCCGCAATATTTTGAAATATTTAAATTAGGAAAATTTCCTAATTTAGCAATGTATCTGGACGATTATCTGACCTTAACCCTAAGGTTCGATACGCGGCGATACGGAAAATCGTTATCTTATTCATAACTACTTGAATACGATAATGATTTTGATTTGCTTTCCAAATTTGAATATTCGGCTTTCCGTCGATATCTATGACCCTATAGATATGACCGATAGTTCGAATTTTGTGCTTAATCCGAGTTTGAAACGAATTTGGTGGATCGCGTGGATGATTTGAATTGATTGCTATCCTTATTTGTTTAAATTTCTTGCTTTTTTTAAATAAACATAAAATTCAAAAATATTAGCTAGATTTGAATTATAATTTTTGCATGTCTAGGATTTTTGAATATATCCGGAAGGATGTGATAAGTATTTAATTTAAATTAGGATTTAAGGTGGCATGTTTCCTAGTTTAAATTAGGTATTATTTTAACCTTAACGGATTATTCATGTTATTTTATTATTCCGAATTTTTAATAAAAAATCCCAAAAAAGAAATCATTCTAGGATAGATTAAGTCATCATAGATTGCATGTTATTTTATGCTTTTTTGAATTCCGAATTTTAAAAGAAAATACCAAAAAGAGAAGTCGTTAGGTTACTTGTTAATTTAGACATATTTTTGAATTTCGAATTTCATAAAAAATTACCAAAAATATATCATTGCATCCGTCACTAGAATTAAGTCACGTCGTCGCATGACATATAGTTTGCATGCTAGGTTGCATTAATTCGCATGTCACATTTTTGCACGTCATTGCATATAGGTTAGATTTCATTTAAATAAGCGGAAAATCCAAAAAAAAGAAATTGAATGAGTTGCTTTTGTTAACTAGAAATCATATTAGGATTGTCTGTATGATTTTTCGCTAACAATGCAGATGCTTGCGTTGGTTCGAGATAAGTTATTCTCCTAAGCTTGCAATTTATTTAATGCTTTATGGGTGTTAAATTGGTGGTTTGCGCACCCGCATGAACACATCATATGTGAGTAACTAAGTTAAAATGGATCCAAACTACCTGCCAAAATATTTTTGAAAAGAAAAGGTACCGAAAGGGCGTTAGACTAGATCTACCGTAATCAAGTCCCCGGGCTTAGAATCTCTGGTTCGTAGGAATAAAACATATCTCCCTATGTTTTATTTAGGTTTCTAATCGACTTACCGTAAATTGATTAGTGGCGACTCCAAGCATGAAAATATTTGTATGTTAAGAACTTAAACCCTAAGTTGCGAATTGGTAGGACTTAGGAGGGTCCGAATGAAGTTCAATCTTAATAATCCATTAGCCCAAGAAAAAAGATAAAATTTTTTTAGGGTTGCGACAACTTGGCGACTCCGCTGGGGATTTGAGTTAAAACTCTTAGTGGACTTAGGCCAATTTTTTATTTCAAAAATAATTTTTGTTTGGCAGCGAGAATCCCAGGTACGTCCCTAACATTTTAGGCGTTAAATGTTCTTGCAGTATGTGAGGTATAAGGGGAGGCGTGATTGTTAACCCTTGTTTTGCAGGGAGGTGTTCGGATGTATAGTTTAATTTGTGCACGAAGCGCTGATGGATATAACTTGTTGTGCATGCCTTACATTTACACTACACTGCACACACTACCCGTTGCCAGACCTGGGTGGCATAGGTTTAAGATGGTACTGAGATAGTGAATACCCCGACCAAAATCATGTGGTACGGGTCGCCCTCCTCGGTCCCGAAAATTTCTTTCATGGTGTCATCGAAAACCCACCACGGTTGTATCCCACTCAACCCAGGTCGACTCTTTGACTAAGCCGGAGTCAGGAGAATCCTAGCCTAACCACCACCATGATTGGTTTAGCTTGGTAATCTTCGCGTCTCCATTTTGCAAGCCAGAGTCTAGATAGAAATCGAATCTCATATTTCATGCACATGTCTATGTGATTGCCATTTTCCTACCCGGTGAAGTAAGTTTTCTGAACCTTTACCTCACAATTTATTCATGTTTCATACATTTAGTCGGTCCATGATAGGTCTAAGTCGATCGTAATTTTTAAAAGTAATGATCATTGAATTTTTTTTCAAAGGGAAAGAAAAAGAAAAAATAAAGCTTTGAAAAAAAAATTACTTTCAATTCTTATCATTATTTTCCTAGGTCTATCATAAGTTATTATTTCCTAATAAATATGCCATCATTTTCACAAATACATGGAATAATGAAAAATGTCATGAAAAATGGGAATAAAAAAGGACGATTAGACTGAGTCATGGACTGATCGTTTTGAGGACTCATACTTACCATGCTCTATTTTCAAATTAGGTAATTACGGACCGATCACGATTACCTATTCGTACACGATCAAGAGCTAGAATGGCCGATCAAATTGAGTTGCAGGAGCGTGTTGTCGGTATGGAAGACCAGATCAAGCAACTCGCCGTCGCAATGCAACAAATGACCGCTAAGATCAAGGCTCTTCGGTCGATCCCTGTTCCAGCACCCCCTGAAGCATCAATCTTGAAGCATACAGGTGGAAAGAATATTGACGTCGAGGAAGATGACGATATTCCTGACCTGGAAGATGACCCCGTCCAGATTGTCGTCAACAAACCCAAGCCTGATGAACGAGTCAATAAGCTGGAAGAGAGAGTGAAACAGCTAGAGGGCTCACAGGATTCACCCTCGATCGATCTGTCCCTGTACTCACAGATCAAGATCCCGAAGTAGAGGTGGCCACGGTTCGGAACCGTCCGGTTCCGGTTCGGAACCGGCGGTTCCGGTTCGGAACCGGCGGTTCCGGTTCGGCGCCACACTTGAACCGGAACCGGAACCGCCCCTAGCGGTTCCGGTTCCGGTTCAGGTTCGGAACCGGACGGTTCCGGTTCGAAATTTAAAAAATTTTAAAAATAAATTATAAAATAAATAATAAATTATAATTTTAAAAAACAGAATAGAAACAAGGAAAAAAGACAAAAGAGAAAAAGGAAAAACAGAAAAGTAAAAGGAAAAGAAAAAGAAGAAAAACAGAAAAGGAAAAATAGAAATGAAAATAAAAAAATTTAAAAAATACTATTCTTGTGCCCGAGTTCCCAATGGCAGGCTGTGCAGCCTTTCTTTTTTTTTTTTAAAATAAATTTAAAATTTAATTTTTTTTTTTCGCAGAACCGGCCCGGAACCGGCGGTTCCGGGCCGGTTCATATTTTTCTGGAACCGGAACCGGGCCCGTAGGCCACGGGCCGGTTCCGGTTCCGAACCGCGGGCCCGGTCAACGGTTCCGGGCCCGGGTTTGACCGGGCCGGTTCCGGGCCAAACCGGCCCGTGGCCACCACTATCCCGAAGAAATTCAAGATGCCGGACTTCGACAAATACAATGGCACCACGTGCCCGAAGGCCCACCTGCAGTTGTACCACGTGCAGATGACCTTGTACGTTGACAATGAGCTTCTGATGATCCATGCATTCCAAGCGAGCTTGACCGGCCTTGCTTTGCACTGGTACCTCAAGAAGAAGATCAATAGCCTCAAAACCTGGAAGGAAGCTAGTGAGGCGTTTCTGAAGCAATACCGGTTCATAACAGACATTACTCCTACCCGTGATGACCTCGAGCGTGCTCAAATGAAGAAGACTGAGTCTTTCAAAGACTATGCCATCAGATGGAGGAATATAGCCGCACAAGTCATCCCGGAACCTATAGACAGTGAGCTGAAGAGGATGTTCGTGAAAACTCTCCCGTTCGAATACCGTAATCGAATGGTGGCCATTCTGGCTGATAACTTCAACCAACTTATCCCCATAGGCGAACATATCGAGATAGGGCTGAAGGATGGATGGTTTGTGGAGCCGTCTTCGTCAAACAAGAGGTTCAGTGCAAAGAAAGAGAAAGAACCGGCAGCTGAAGTGAATGTGACGTATAACCAACCGAGCCGGCGGAATACTAATCCCGCTCCGGCAATCCAAGTAGTAGAAGCTCAGCAACAAAGTACGGACCATCAACCCTTTCAGAAAAGGATCAATAAGAGACAATTCACCCCTCTTCCCGGATCGTTGTCTCAAGTACTAGAGGTCCTCCGGAAGAAGAATTTGCTTACCACTGAGCCAAAGTGGCCCAACCCCGAGTAGTTCTACAACTATGATTCGTCCAAGAAATGTGACTATCACATGGGGGAAGTGGGGCATTTAACTGACAACTACATCACTCTCAAGCACCGAATCTAGAACATCTTAGACACGAAAGATTTCTCATTTCAGTCCGCCAAGCCGAATGTTCAGAGTAACCCGCTCCCTGACCACGCGGGCAATGTGAATGCCATATTTTGTTTCGATGCTGGTCGAATAAAAAACGTCAAGGTGTACACCGCTGAGGTCTACGGTGAATTTGTGAAAGCCGGGTATTACCCAAGTAATGAGGCCCTTCCCCTGGCTATCATGAGAGAAAGAATCTCAAGAGTGGTGGAAGCTAAGATGATTGTTTATGCTGACTACACTGGCATCGTATCTACTATCTCCGAGGTCGTCATTAACTGGGACGAGGAGTTTGCCACATTAAATGCTGGGAAGGATAAGCTCGATCCTTTGCCTGAGGACATACCTCCGCTCGAAGACGTGACTGATGACGAAGAGATCGTAATAAGCACGCCCGCAGCTGATGAAGGGATAGTGATCGAAATTCCTCAACCTTATGAGTACTCCGACGATAAGGTAGTCCCTTGGTCCTACTGTCTTGACGTCGACTTGGTCACCAGATTTGGACGTACCTATGGCCAAGCAAATGCTCAACCTGCAAAGCCTGTCACCGATGAGGAAGCTAAGGAATTCCTGGCCGTAATCAAAGCCAGCGAGTACAACATCGTCGAGCAACTGCGTAAGATGCCTGCACAAATCTCTTTGCTCGAACTACTCCAGACGTCTGTCAAGCATCAAAAGGACCTGATAAAGGTGTTAAGTGAAGTCCACGTACCTGAGACGATCGATCATGAAAGACTGGAAGAGTTTGTGGGCTCCATACTCCTCAAGGACCTAATAGCCTTTTCGGATAAAGAATTCCCTCTAGAAGGCAGAGGACATACCAAAGCCCTATCTATCTCCGTCAAATACAAGGCTTCGCACGTAGCCCGGGTGCTAATTGACAACGGTTCAGCTTTGAACATATATCCTCTTGCGACTCTACATCGCCTCAAGATTGATCCGTCTAGAATTAATTATGCAAAGACCTCTGTGCGAGCTTTTGACGGGACAAAGAAGGAAGTAATGGGAGAAATTCACCTCGACATACAGATTGGGCCGACGGTGTTCAACGTCCTATTCCAGGTAATGGACATTCCCACCGCATTCAACTTTCTGTTGGGACGCCCTTGGATTCATACTGCCGGAGCTGTGCCATCCAGTCTACATCAGAAGGTGAAATTCGTTGTGGAAAGGAAGTTAGTCACTGTACATGGCGAAGAAGAACACCATATCTATCATGCCACAGTTATCCCCTATGTCGAGCCGGACTGCAGAATTGAATCGAGCTATCAGTCGCTCGAGCTCGTATCGACCATTCATGCGTCTAGAGGATCATTGCCGCCAGTCCCTGAGGTGTCGAATGCTGCTGTCATGGTTGGAAGAGTAATGGTGTCCCATGGCTTTATTCCGGGCGAAAGCCTTGGCAGGGATAGTCAGGGTATCCACCGATCGGTCGAAGTCTCTCAAAGACCCCACACTTCTGGATTGGGGTATCAAGGGCCAACTGCACCAAATAATGAGAGACGTGGATATGGTCGAGGTCGAGCTCAAGGAACTGAGCAGAACGGACAGTGATCCAATCAAGGGTCGAATAATGAAGAGCCTGCGCATGGTAGGATGCCTCCACATATCCGCACCACGTTTCCGAGTCCTGCGAGGATGATGCATGAAGAGAAGGAAGTGATCGACACGCTGGGGCAATTGAGTGGCAAGTTTGATTACTATGTGAAGTACTCGGTGCCCCCAAGTTTTTATTTGGATCCCCGCGACATTGTCCCTGACGGATGGGGAGGTATGGATGATCCAACGCCTCTAAAGACAGAAGACCCCGACGATGCGATAGAGGGAATCACTACCCTGTTCGACGACGTTTTCATTGGAGCTGTTGAGGAAGGACCGTTAGAGGGAATGGGCACAGGCCCACAAGAGTAAAACATTTACTTTTTCGCACATTCCCCTGCGTGGGAATTTTACTGCTTTTTTAGGACTTGCCCCCTCACGGGTGTTGCTTTCATTTCCGTTTCTAGGTTTCGATTGTTGTAATTTCCATTCCAATAAATGTAATTCATTTCGAGATAATCAATGAAATTACAAGTTGTTTTCATTTTTTGAGGGCATGTTGAGGTACATCAAACCAGCTCGGTGATGATATCCAACCGATAAAAGAAAATATAGTCTAAGGAGAATTCTGACGCCTGGACTTCTTTATGCTTTCTCGTGCTAAAACCTTTTCGAAATGAATTTAAAAAAAAACAAAACAAAAAGAGTAAAAAAACAAAAAAAAAAACAAAAAAAATGCGATGTTCACTCCCGTTTGTCCTTCTGAATCCCCTACTTTATGTTTCAGGGGCAATCTTGTGACACGTGAGGGTATGGGAACGGTCCAGTCCGACGAATTATGCACCGCCGAGCCTGATCCCAATGATGCCGGCGAACTTGATGATTCCTCTGATATTCAGCGTGATCTAGAGCTGTATGAAAAGCCTAAAATCCTGACGGTAGATCCAACCATCACCGTCAATCTAAGCAGTTCCGGAGAAACCAAGGAGGTGAATATAGGGGCAACCCTTCCCGAAGGTGAAGCCAAACGCATGGTCCAATTGCTGAAGGATTACTAGGATATCTTTGCCTAGTCGTACGCCGATATACCAGGATTAGACCCTTCTATTGTGGAGCATGGCTTGCCTACTAATCCCAGTATGCCGCCCAATAAATAGAGGCTGCGAAGAACCAAACCTGAACTTTCGAAGAAAATAGAAGAGGAGGTCATGAAGCTCTTGAAAGTGGAATTCATCGAGGTCACCCAATACCCTACTTGGGTGGCCAACATCGTGTCAGTCACGAAGAAAGATGGCTGAGTTCGGGTTTGCATTGACTATCGCGATCTGAACAAGGCTAGCCCTAAGGACGATTTTCCATTACCGCATATAGACGTTCTGGTAGACAGTACTGCTGGGTTTGAACTATTCTCTTTCATGAATGGTTTCTCGGGTTATAATTAGATAAGAATAAAGGATGCCGATAAGGAGAAAACAGCGTTCATCACCCCGTAGGGTACGTTTCACTATAAGGTCATGCCCTTCGGCCTTAAGAATGCCAGGGCAACATATCAACGGGCAATGGCGGCTCTTTTCCATGACATGATGCATAAAGAGATCGAGGTCTATGTCGATGACATAATTGCCAAGTCTTGACCCGGAGAGAGTCATGTTGATACCTTGAAGAAGTTGTTCGACCGACTCCGTGAGTTTAAGCTCCGTCTCAACCCAGCCAAGTGCATATTCGGGGCAACGTCGGACAAATTACTTGGATTCGTGGTAAGCAGTAAAGGCATTGAAGTCGACCCCTCCAAAGTGAAGGTCATATGTGAGCTGCAATTCCCATCGACCGTGAAAAAAGTACGGAGCCTCCTAGGCAGATTGAACTACATAGCCCGTTTCATTTCCCAGCTCTCTGAAACTACTAAACCGTTCTTCAAACTTCTAAAGAAGAATGCTCAAGTGGAATGGGATGATAATTGTTAAGAAGCGTTTAATGAACTGAAGAAGTACTTGATGAAACCTCCAGTGCTAGTCCCGCCAATGCCGGGGCAGCCTTTGATCCTCTATCTCACAATTCATAGCGAGTCCCTAGGAGCGATGTTAGCCCAGAAAAATCCTGAAGATGGAAAAGAGCGGGCCATTTATTACTTGAGTAAGAAGTTTACTGTCTCGGAGTTGAATTATTCTGAGGCCGAGAAGACTTGCGTTGCACTAGTATGGGTGCTCCATAGGCTGAGACAATATACACTGCATCACCAGACTCTCCTGATGACTAAGAATGATCCCATCAAGTATTTACTTGATCAATTGGCCTTGGTAGGGAAGCTGGCCAAATGACGGATTCTAATTTCAGAATTTGATGTCCAGATGATGCCGCAGAAGTCGGTTAAAGGTCGAGTAATTGCTGATGTGTTAGCTGAGAATCCTGGAATCTCGGATGATGATAGATATTCTCCAGAAGATCGCGTTCTGGTAATAAAAGAAGATACACGGACTATGTTTTTTGATGGAGCCGTGAACTTGACTGGTTCTGGCACTGGGGCAGTCTTAATATCCCTAGATAGGCAACATTATCCAATGGCAATCAAGTTGGTGTTCCCGTGTACCAACAATATAGCCGAGTACGAAGCTTGTATCCTCAGACTTCAAGCCGCAATAGAAATGGGGATATCCAAGTTGAAAGTGTTTGGCGATTTCGCTTTAATCATTCTCCAAACTGTAGGAGAATGGAAGACAAGAGACACCAAACTAGTGCCGTATCATGAATATCTCGAAGAAATTATAAAGGAATTCGAAGACATTTCCTTCGAGTATTTGTCAAGATCTCACAATCAGTTCGCTGATGTGCTAGCTACGTTATCTTCCATGCTGCAAGTGACCGGTGGAGTAGAGGTAGAACCCTTGAAGATCGAAGTCTTAACGAAACCGGCTTACTGTATGGTTGTGACTGGAGAACCTGATGAAAAGCCATGGTATTACGATATCATGAACTATATCCAGAGACAAGAATTTCCTGAGAGAAGCACTCCGGCTGACAGGAAATACGTAATGAAAATGGCTTCAAAATTCTTCGTCAGTAGTGAAAAGCTATACAAGAGATCCCATGACTCGATCCTGTTGAGGTGTGTGGACGCAGCTGAAGCTACTAGAATCATGTAGGAAGTGCATGAGGGCATATGTGGTCCACACATAAATGGCCACATGTTAGCCAAGAAGATCATGAGGCTGGGTTATTATTGGCTCAGTTTGAAAAGTGACTGTATTCAGCATGTTTGAAGATGTCATCGCTGTCAAGTTCACGGGGATAAGATAAATGTTCCCCCCACGGAGTTACATCAGTTATCTGAGCCATGGCCTTTTTCAATGTGTGAGATCGATGTGATTGGCCCAATCAATCCCAAGGCGTCGAATGGACACCGATTCATCTTGGTGGCGATTGACTACTTCTCCAAGTGGATTGAAGCTGCGTCTTATGCAAATGTTACTGCGAAGAATGTTGTAAGATTTATCAAACGGGACATAGTCGCTCGCTATGGTGTTCCCGAAGCTATTATCACCGATAATGGGACAAACTTGAATAACAGGTTCATGGACCAGTTGTTCAATGAATTCAAGATCAAGCATCTGAATTCATCTCCTTATCGTCCACAGATGAATGGAGCAGTGAAAGCCGCTAACAAGAACATTAAGAAAATCCTGGCCAAGACGGCTGAAAACTATTGTGATTGGCATGAAAGATTGCCATTTGCACTAATGGCATATCGGACTTCCGTCCGAACCTTTGTCGGTGCAACCCCTTTTTCTTTGGTGTATGGCATGGAAGCAGTCCTCCTTGTCGAAGTAGAAGTCCCTTGCGAGTTTTATCCCAGGTGGAGTTGTCTGAAGCAGAATGGATGCGATAAAGGCTTGAGCAGTTGAACCTAATTGATGAAAAACGACTGAGAGCCATTTGTCATGGTCAAACCTATCAGCAGAGGATAGCTAGGTCCTTCAACCAAAAGGTGCGTTCAAGACACTTCGAGGTAAATGATCTAGTCCTAAGGAAGGTACTGTCAATCTTTACTATTCGCGGAGGTAAATTCGCTCCAAACTACATCGGTTCATATGTGGTTAAGAAAGTGCTTCCAGGAGGTGCCCTGATTCTCGCAGAGATGGATAGTCGTGAGTTCTCCAATTCTGTTAACTTTGATGCTGTGAAGATGTATTATCCTTGATAAAACCTAGCGTTTTGCAACAAATTTTTTTTTTCTAGTATTTGGTTTTATGTTCTGAATTGCAAACATTTCACTGATGAATAAATGATTTCAATCAATTTCATGTTAAGTTGAAATGTGTGCATTGGCTTTAAATTCTGCATGGTTATTTTGTCAACTAGTATCATTGACTTCAATGGGGAAGTCTATTTAGACAATCCGATAACTCATGTGAAATGAATTGAGTGTGTCGAATGAGGTACATCGGGACGATGAAAAGCAAGCCCTATCCTACACACTGTCCCATGCATCCCCAGTGAGTTGAGTAGAAAAATTGGAAAATCCCCAGTGAGTTCAGTGGAAAAATTCCATGTCGGCAAGGTAAATAGTTCTCTCCCAAAAGGTACGGCGATCGAAATGACAAGAGGCATTTCATTCCTCTATCCCAAACAATACAGGTTATCCCTTGTTTTGCTACTTTGAACCTAAATACTTGGAGGAATTTTTTCAAACTACCGTGTCAAGAACCACCCCACATCGGGGCAAACTGGAGGTAGATCAGCATCATAAGGTGAAAAATAATTAGAAATTTTCTTGCTTTCACTTGCATCAATCTTCGAGTATTGCTTTTTTAGATGAATTCACGCGAAGTTCAAGTGCCTTAGGATGACGAAGAGCATTCCTTTCTCTATCCTATACACATTTTATCCTTTGCTAAGCCCAATTGAGCCTGTAAATTCGTTTCATACAAACCCAGTTGGTGATTATCCCCCACACTGAGGCAAGGTAAAAGTTGTCATTGTTCAAGCAGCACATCCAGAATGCCGATAAGAGATGAAGATCCTTGAAAGTTCCAATGACAAGTCAATCAGTCAGATATAGTTGACCAGTGTTTACATTGTAAGCAACACATAGAAAAAAAGAAAAAAGAAAAAAAAAAGCAGTGTGCCTGATAAAAGCAAGGCCAATGCCCAATAAAAATGTCAGAATATGACATGTCAAAATCCCCAGTTAAGTAGTCTCAAAGGAATCAAGTGATGAACCTCCGAAGCCAATGGAGCGTTTACTGAAGAGAAAATCTCCAGTGAAGAGGAAGACTGGTGACAATGCCAAGATGATCACCAACCTATTCACCCCAATCATATACATTTTGAGCCTAAATGATCCATTCATTTCTCAACCCATGAGCCTAGCCTATGTTACGTCCCTTGCAAAGTCTCTTCAGATTAGGGCACTTGAATTAACGTAGAATTTCAGATGTTTACAAGCTTAGCTCGAAGAAGTGCGAGCAAGTCCATTTCTATCTCATTTTGCAGGGTTCTTGACTTATAAACTCGGAGACAATTGCAGAGTATTTTCTTTGAATAGCCACGACTCGAAGAGTCTCTCTTGCTAAGCCATTGACTAAGCCCATATTATAGTCCCAACAAAGACCTCTTGGATTGGTAAGGTCGTACTGCTTGCGAGAATACTCAGACCCTTGTCGACATGATGATGGTGAGATAGAGCGATTGTCAATAAATCAGCCTTTTTCGATGAGAATGAGTGAAAGACCTTTCAGATCGAAAGTTTCTCATTCGACATTTTCAAGATACCCGCTTGTGAGTTCGGATTGTCTTATCATGATTTTTCCCCAACGGAGTTTGGAATGCCGATTTGACAAAACCATCGTGCATGGAAAAACCAGTTTGGAATCATAGTGCATGAGTACATGTGTTCTTGTTTGTCCATGAATGCACATTATATATTGCTTAAAACCGTGTATAGCAGGAGACACACCCTCAAGGGTCGGAGATATCGCTAGGTAAGTATATCTCTATACCCCTAACCTGTTCGAGCAATCGTCAGGTCCCATATTTAATCATTTTGCTGCGATCTCTAGACACCTTTGATGAGGTTTAGGTGTTTATTGATCAAGCCTTTTTAGATATCTCTGATGATGTCCAGGTACTCTATCAAGGAACCCTCGAACATTTGGGTTAACCCCTCTGTTCACCAAAATCATGTATTTTTGTACAATCTCGAGAAGATTCCCCCACAACTCACCTATGAGGAAGGTATAGGTGTCGCGGCCAAATCGTTACAAGTATCTATGAGGAAGGTATAGGTATCTTGTAAAGGTCGGAGTTTTTCTCTAACTCCAGGTATTCCCCCGTGAGACTCCTATGAGGAAGGTATGGGTGCCACGGTCAAATCTTTGCGAGTACCTATGAAGAAGGTATAGGTATTTCAAAAAGGTCAGAATATTCTCTTAATCTTGGAAAGTTTCCCCGCAATGTACTTATGAGAAAGGTATAGGTGCAGCAACCAAATCTTTGCGAGTGCCTATGAAGAAGGTATAGGTATCTTGTAAAGGTCAGAATATTTTTCCAATCTTTCAAAAGTTCCCCCGTGTCGTGCCTATGAGGAAGGTATAAGCGCAGCGGCCAAATCTTTACAAGTACCTATGAGGAAGGTATAGGTATCTTGTAAAGGTCGGAACATCTATACGAATTGGACAAATTCCCCCGTTAAATACCTATGACGATATCTAGGTGTGACGGCTAAACTTTAACGAGTACCCATGAGGAAGGTATGGATATTTCGTTAAGGTCGGAATGGACTCCTTTTCATTGAAACTTTTTCTCAGGCATTTCAGATGATAGCTGGATGCCTTGAGTTTTTCTTTGTGTGTCTTGACTTAATTGCAAATCACCGAAATTCATCATTGTATCAGGCAATACCTATGGAACTGAGCCCAGACATTTGCCAAACAACATTCAAGTCAGAGTCGTGCCTCGAATTGCATTATCTCGCACCTGTCAGGTAAGTAATTCTAGATATGTTTTCTATTCAAGTCAGCATGCATAATTTCTTAATGCATTCAAAAATGAGACTCACAACCCCGACAAAAATAACATTCATTGCATTTGCATAGTTGAAATTTAGGTATCATTAATCTTTGAATGCAATCTCTGCGAGCTCACCTTCAAAGAGGAGCAACTGTTGACACCTAAATTTTGGCACATTTGGTGTAATTTGCATAGAAAATTAAGGATTAATTTTTAACCCCTAAACAAAAAAATATTTAATTTTGCATAACATATAGTTTAGGCTCATTTTAATTTAATCGCATTTTTTGCATCAAATTGGCGTCGGCGAATGAGCTTAAATTTCATTGAACGAGACTCGGCTCGCTCGGAATGCAAGGGCCGGGAATTTCACGTCACACGGACTTGGTTGTTTTAATTTGGGCTTAATTTAGTAATGTTGATTTTAATTAATTAAAGCCTAAGTTAATTCAGCCCATTTAAATGTTAATTAAGACCTAACCCAAGCCTAAGCCCATTAGGACTAAAGCCCATCTAAATCGACCTAGATTAGTGCTATATAAACATAACATTAGGTCAGAATTTGGGAGAGAACATAATTTTTCAGAGATCAGAATTTTTGAGAAAGTGAGAGGGAAAGAGGAAGATTGGCCACCGCCACGCGCTGTGCCCCGCACGCCGTCGCCGTCGTGCCTCAGCCACCGGAGCTGCTGCCCGCGCGCCCCACCATAAGGACCGCCAGACCTCACCGCGCCGCCACGCCTCAGCCGTCGCACCCGAGAACGTCCTCGCTGAACAGCCACACTCGCACAACCATCGTCGCTGCTTTGCCTCGCTGAACAGCCCAGCCTGAGAGCTGTTCTGCTTCTCTATGCACCAATCACGTCTTCTTTAGTCAACAGAGGAGTTTGTCAACGCCTCTTCTTCATCTTGTTGGTCCATGAAGCAGCATCATCTGCTTTGAAGAGTTCCCCCATGCAGCGTTCTTCATCAACGAATCCCTTGCATGTATTTTCTCCAGTCAACCATCCTGCTCCTTCACCGAAGACAATCGGCTTTGTTGACTTCCTCTTCATCACCGGGACGTGAAGATTTTTCCCCCATGCAGTAGGCCTTGAAGTGAAGAAGTTCAGTCCACGTTGAAGCCCCCCCCCCACGACGACTTTGTTGCCGAATTCTGCACCTTGAAGACCTTCGCCTGCTTCCCCGACGTCCTCACGCCCACGCCGATCCAGAGAAGACCTTGCTCAGTCAACCGAGAAACATCTTGCCGAGAAGACCACCTCAATGTGAGTCCCCACCGAACCGGACAGCCGCGCCGTTGCCGTACCGTCGCTCGTCGTCGTCGTCGCAATCCCGATCTGCAATCCCACCGTCGTCGTCGCCGATCCCGATCCCGAACCGAATTCGAATTTCGGAAGTTATCTGCAAATTAGGTAACGATCATTATCCGATATATTTTCAGAATATTCTAATTTCCTAGTTTGAATTGTTCGGAATATTGCATGAATATCTAGTAGATATCTAGGTATATTTGGATAATGTTCTAAATATTCGCAATATTTTGAAATATTCAAATTAGGAAAATTTCCTAATTTAGCAACGTATCTGGACGACTATCCGACCTTAATCCTAAGGTTCGATACGCGGCGATACGGAAAATCGTTATCTTATTCATAACTACTTGAATACGATAATGATTTTGATTTGCTTTCCAAATTTGAATATTCGGCTTTCCGTCAATATCTATGACCCTATAGATATGACCGATAGTTCGAATTTTGTGCTTAATCCGAGTTTGAAACGAATTTGGTGGATCGCGTGGATGATTTGAATTGATTGCTATCCTTATTTGTTTAAATTTCTTGCTTTTTTTAAATAAACATAAAATTCAAAAATATTAGCTAGATTTGAATTATAATTTTTGCATGTCTAGGATTTTTGAATATATCCCGAAGGATGAGATAAATATTTAATTTAAATTAGGACTTAAGGTGGCATGTTTCCTAGTTTAAATTAGGTACTATTTTAACCTTAACGGATTATTCATGTTATTTTATTATTCCGAATTTTTAATCAAAAATCCCAAAAAAGAAATCATTCTAGGGTAGATTAAGTCATCATAGATTGCATGTTATTTTATGCATTTTTGAATTCCGAATTTTAAAAGAAAATACCAAAAAGAGAAGTCGTTAGGTTACATGTTAATTTAGGCATATTTTTGAATTTCGAATTTCATCAAAAAATACCAAAAATATATCATTGCATCCGTCATTAGAATTAAGTCACGTCGTCGCATGAAATATAGTTTGCATGCTAGGTTGCATTAATTCGCATGTCACATTTTTGCACGTCATTGCATATAGGTTAGATTTCATTTAAATAAGCGGAAAATCCAAAAAAAAGAAATTGAATGAGTTGCTTTTGTTAACTAGAAATCATATTAGGATTGTCTGTATGATTTTTCGCTAACAATGCAGATATTTGCGTTGGTTCGAGGTAAGTTATTCTCCTAAGCTTGCGATTTATTTAATGTTTTCTGGGTATTAAATTGGTGGTATGCGCACCCGCATGAACACATTATATGTTAGTAACTAAGTTAAAATGGATCCAAACTGCCTGCCAAAATATTTTTGAAAAGAAAAGGTACCGAAAAGGCATTAGACTAGATCTATCGCAATCAAGTCCCCGGGCTTAGAATCTCTGGTTCGTAGGATTAAAACATATCTCCCTATGTTTTATTTATGTTTCTAATCGACCTACCGTAAATTGATTAGTGGCGACTCCAAGCATGAAAATATTTGCATGTTAATAACTTAAACCCTAAGTTGCGAATTGACAGGACTTGGGAGGGTCCAAATTAAGTTCAATCTTAATAATCCATTAGCCCGAGAAAAATGATAAAATTTTTTTAGGGTCACGACAAGGCCGGTACGGACTTTGACTTCTAATAGGGGGAGCAACCTTCCGACGTGGCCTTCCACTAACTTGCGGTTGGTCGAACTGAGTAAATTCCACCAGGCACGGAGCTTGTCCTTAGGAGCATCAAGAATCCGGATGTTTGCCCCTCCCATAGTGTATAAACCAAGACTCACGACCAACCTAATGTCATGGATCGACCAAAGAAAATACGAAAGATAAGTAAATTGCGAGATAAAGGTTTAGAAAACTTACTTTACCGGGTAAGAAAATGGCAATTACATAGACATACGCATGAAATGTGAGGTTCGATTTCTACCTAGACTTTGGCTTGTAGAATGGAGACGCGAGGATTACCGAGCTAAACCAGTCATGATGGTGGTTAGGCTAGGATTCCCCTGACTCCGGCTTAGTCAAAGAGCCGACCCGGGTTGAGTGGGATATAACCGTGGTGGGTACACAATGACACCTTGAAAGAAAATTTCGGGACCGAGGAGGGCGACCCGTATCACATGGTTTTGGTCAGGGTATCCACTATCTCAGTACCATCCCAAACCTATGCCGCCCAGGTCCGATAGCTAGTAGTGTGTGCGGTGTAGTATAAATGTAAGGCAAGCACAGCAGGTTATATCAAACAGCGCTTCGCGCATAAATTAAACCATACATTCAATCACCTCCCTGTAAAACAAGGGTTAACAATCACGCCTCCCCTTATACCTCCCATTCTGCAAAAACATTTAACACCTAAAAATATTAGGGACATACCTAGGATCCTCGCTGCCAAACAAAAATATTTTTCAAAAGAAAAATTGGCCTAAGTCCAGTAAGAGTTTTAACTCAAGTCCCCAGCGGAGTCGCCAATCTATCACAACCTAAAAAATTTTCATTTTTCGGGCTAATGGATTATTAAGATTGAACTTAACTCGGGCCCTCCCAAGCCCTACCAATTCGCAACTTAGGGTTTAAGTTTCTTAACATGCAAATGTTTTCATGCTTGGAGTCGCCACTAATCATTTTATGGTAGGCTGATTAGAAACCTAAATAAAACATAGGGAGATATGTTTTATTTCTACGAACCAGAGATTCTAAGCCCGGGAACTTGATTACGCTAGATCTAGTCTAACGCCCTTTTGGTACCATTTCTTTTAAAAAAATGTTTTGGTAGGCATTTTGGATCCATTTTAACTTAATTACTAACATGTGAGGCGTTCATGCGAGTGCACAAACCACCAATTTAACACCCAGGAAAGCATTAAATAAATTGCAAGTTGGGAAGAATTACTTACCTCGAATCCAGCAAGCATCTGCGTTGTTAGTTAGAAAATCACATTAATCAACCTTAATATGATTTCTAATTAACAAGCATTCACTCAATTTCTTTTTTTGGATTTTCACTTTATTTAAATGAAATCTAATCTATATGCAATGACGTGCAAAAAATATGACATGCTAATTAATGCAACCTAACATGTAAACTATATGTTACGCGACGACGTGACCTAATTCTAATGACGGACGGATGAATTATTTTTGGTATTTTTCTCATTGAAATTCGAAATTCAAAAATGTGCCTAAATTAACATGCAACCTAATGACTTCCTTTTTTTGGTATTTTTTATTAAAATTCGGAATGATAAAAATATCTAAAATAACGTGCAACCTATGATGACTTAATCTACCCTAGAATGACTTATTTTTGGGATTTTTGTTTAAAATTCGGAATAATAAAATAACGTGAATAATCCGTTAGGATTGAAACAATACCTAATTTAAACTAGGAAACATGCCACCTTAAGTCATAATTTAAATTAAATACTTATCTCATCCTTCGGGATATATTCAAAAATCCTAGACATACAAAAATTCTAATCTAAATAACAAAACAGATTTTTTTTTGGGTTTTCTTTTATTTGAAAAGGAAAACAATCAAACAAATAAGAATAGCAACCACTTTCAAATCAACCACGCGATCTGCCAAATTTGTTTCAAACTCGGATTAGGCACAAAAATTGAACTATTGGTCATATCTATAGGGTTATAGATATTAACGGATATTCGATTATTCAAATTTGGAAAGCTAATGAAATTCATTATCGTATCCAAATAGTTATGGATAGGATAATAATTTCCCGTATTGCCGTATATCGTACCTTAGGGATAAGGTTGGATAGACGTACAGATACGTTGCTAAATTAGAAAATTTTCCTAATTTGAATGTTTTCAAATATTGCGGATATATCAAACATTATCCTAAAGGACCTAGATATCCACGTGATATTCACGAAATATTCAAACATGCACATTAGGAAACTAAATATTTGAAAAGAATATTCAGAATATATCCACTTACCTAACTTGAAAATATTTCCAAATTTCGAATTGGATCGGGATCGGCTTGCGGATCGGGAACGACGACGTCGGTGATGAGACAGTGACGATGAGACAACAACACTGCGAGGCACGACGAGGTTCCGGCGTGCAGCGAACGGTGGCTGCTCGGTGGGACGATGGCGGTGGCGTCACGGCGAGGAAGGGCAGCACCGGTGGGGCTACTTCGACGCCGAGATGGCAACGCGAACAGCGGCGGGGCTGCTTCGGTTGGGTGGAAGGGCGGAAAGGCAAAAACAGCGGCGGCAGCTGTTCCGGTGAGGTCTCCGGCGGTGCTACGGCGAGCGGCAGCAGCGTCGGCGTGGATGGCAGCTCCGGCGTGGCGAGGGGAACGCTGACGACGGTGGTGAAGATGTTCAGCAAGGACACGGCATCAGCAAGGCAAGGACGGAGGAAGAGGTGAGCAGCCCCAGTACGGCGGGCGGCGTTCGTCGGCGGCGCGGTGACAATCAACGGGGCGACGGCTGCAAGGCGCTTCCGGGGTGGCACAGCACGGGCGACGAGCAGTGGTGTGGCGCGGCGCGGCGCAGCGTGCTCACGGTGATGGCGCGCGAAGGGGCGGTGGCGGCGGTCCTCCGGTGTGGCGGTAGCGCGAATGGTGATGCGCCGGCGTGCCACTTTTTCTCCCTCTCACTCCCTTTTCTCTCTAAAAATTCAGATCTGAAAATTATGTGTCCCCTCCAAAATTTTGACCTAAACACATATTTATAATACTAAACTAGGTCAATTAGATGGGCTCTATAGTTCTAATAGGCTTAAGCTCATATTAACATTAAAATTGGCTGAATTAACTTGGGCTGAATTAAGCTCAAAATATAATGGGCTGAATTAAACCCAAATTAAAATGATCGAGCCCGTTCGTCTTGAAATTCTCAGCCCTTGCATTCCGAACGTGCTGAGTCTTGTTCGATAAAATTTAAACCCGTTCGCCATCGCCAATTCGATGAAAAAAATGCAATTAAACTAAAATAAACCTAAACTATATGTTATGCAATTTAAATATTTTTGTTTAGGGGTTAAAAATTTAATTCCTAATTTTCTATGCAAATTATACTAAATGATCGGTAAAATTTAGGTGTCAACAACTCTCCGCAAAAACGAAACAACAAAAGCTCAAAGTGCCTCTTCCTCTCATCAATCCCCAACTCGACTATGGAACAGAATCTACAAAATGAAAACCCCCTACAAAATCAGACACTTCATCTGGTCTGTATGTCAAAACGCACTCTCGACGAAGGAAAATTTGTACAAAAGGAAAATGGTACCTGACCCACTATGCCCAATATGCCGAGCGTATGTTGAGACCTCGGAACATTTACTTCTTCTCTGTAAATGGACGAGGGAAGTCTAGGATGCTCCTGTACTAAACATCTAGATTTCTAAATTCCAAATTTCAAGAATAGATGAATGGCCGATGCACTATATTCACAGAAGCAATAGTTCACCTGGTGTAGAGATAGTCTTGGTAGTCTTTTGGGAAATCTGGAAAGCAAGAAACAGTTTCGTCTTTAGAAAGCACCTCCCGGACCCAAAGTTGTTGGTTGAAAGAGGACATCAATTGCTCAGAAATTTCAACAGGTGGAACAACCTTGACAACGAAAGCGCAGCCGAGAACAGCAAAGGCGACGACGCTTGGACTCCTCCAGAAAGGGGCGAAATGAAAATCAATATAGATGCAGCTCAGCAACCTGGATCACTCGAAGGATCAATCGCCTGTGTGTGCCACGACTCAGCTGGAACTCTGATCGACGGATTTACAAAGGACGTTCCTGCCTCCTCAGCCGAGCAAGCTGAATGCCTAGCAATGGTAGAGACTCTCAAATTTCTCTCCTCACGTGCGGATGAAAGACTGACTGTCTAGTCAGATTGTCTGAATCTGGTCAACACTTTGAAGTCTTCACAAGCATTGCTGTGGGAACAGCGGGTAGTCATTACTGAAGCACGTAGGTTGCTGTCTCTCTTTACAAATTTGAAACTGCAATACTGTAATAGAAATACAAATAGTGTCGCCGACTGGGTAGCGAAGACCCACAGGAACAAAACCCTCACTGATCACTGGTTGATTTGTCCTCCGCAGGCCCTTAAAGACTTGCTCTGTTTTGAGACTCCAAAAAGAGGTTGTAGTTTTACTAGATATCAATGAAAACTATTTGATCCTTACAAAAAAAAATGAAAACTATTTGATTCTGGCAAAAAAAAAAAAAATAGGCCCTTTATGTCTAGCTTTTATTCCGTCATTATTAGTTGTACGTTCAGGCAATCGATGACTTAGATCCAACATGTATGTCCTAAATAAATAGGAACTGAGTTGGTGCTTCACTATGATGATAGAAATCATTTTATCTGTTGCTCTAATTATCTATTGTTTGTTTTCTTTTTCCGATTATCTCGAATTTGCATGAGTAAGAACTGGAAATCCCCAATAAATTTCGAACATTCTTTACCAGATTTTCAGCTTCGAACACCCACTTCATTTGGAAAAGTAATCCCGAATGAAAAAGCAACCTATTCGTAGTTCACGGTAGGTACATTAATGAAAAAAATTAAAGTAGGACAAGGGTTAGTCATGTGCATTTATGCATGTGGAAGGCTTCCGGTAAGAACTAACGTAGAACATTCGAAGTTTCATTATATCTAAACTTTAATATGTGGAGTGGGGAAAATTACCAATTTAGCTTAATCTTATTGTGAAAATGTTAATTCAGTCCCAGAGGGAGGAGGAAGGGCCTGAAATGCGCTTGGAGAATTTTCTTTCACAGCTCTAAAGAGAGGGAAGTCAACAGTCAAAAGAGGGTCTCTTAAAAAGAAAAACACTCTCTTCACTTGTAAAGTGGGTATGGCTAACTCCCAAATAATTGAACCACTTAGTCACAATTCTAAGATCGCTCCTCAATCCGAGGAAATTTTGGTTCGTCTGTGGCATAGCTTCGTCTTGTGCACCGGCTGTAAGATAATTCCGACTTTATCCCAACTTACATATGAGGGTGGGGTGATGATGGGCTCGCTTTAAACAAGTAGCAATGATTACTCAAATCAAAGACGAGGTTGTTGAGACTGATTGTCCATCCTCACTCTATTTACTAACAGAATAGAGAAATATGACACAAATAATCCTTGAACTTTGATCAAATGTATAACGTAATCCTTTAACTTTTAATTTATTCAATGTAGTCCATGAACTTTAGCCCAATATTAAATATTTTCATATGATTCAAAGATTAAATTGAATATGTACCGAAAGTTCAAAAACCACATCGAATAAATTAAAATTTCAAAAATGACATTACACATTAGAATAAAGTTTATGGATCATATTAAATAAATTAAGAATTTAGAGATCATATTACATATTAAATAAAAATTTAAAAATTATTTGTATCATTATCCTAAGTAATCTACGTCACTCCATCGATATACAATTACTAAACCGTTCAAGTCACCTTGTCCTCGTGACTCGACATTTCTGTCTTCACTTACTGCTACCCACGTCCCTCACACATGTGCGTACGGAACACACACCCACACGCGTGATTTACACAAATACGGTACTCGCTTGCAGATTGGTCCTAGAAAAGTCATTGAAAAAGATTCGTCACGACTAGGTGCACGTGTTTTCAAGTGTTTGTCTCACTCGTTTGGACTGTAGCGAAAATTTATTCTTCTTGATTTTCCAGCTTTATTATAGGGGATAACCTTGAAAATTTTCGTATACTTTAGAGCTAACAATAAATATTTTCATATAGTTTAGGGATTAAATTAAATATATAATAAAAATTCAGGCATCATATTAAATAAATTGAAAGTTTAAGAATTACATTTTACATTAAATTACAGTTCAAAGACCACATTAATCAAATTAAATATTTATGGGCTACATTATATATTGGATTTAAATTCAGCGGCTATATGTATCGTTGTCCCTTATTATAAATTATTTTTTTATTTTCCAACAATATCATAATGTTGATTACCTATGTATTTATTAAAAACGTCATTGATTACCTAGCGTGTCTTCATTTATTATGTTTCTTCTTTCCCTTACATCAGATTTTTGGCCAAACTCAAGGTTGAAAGTGAGTTTTCTTTAATATATCACGTTCGGTTTGTCTAATCTTTGCAGGATATATGGAAGAAATCTCAACTCACTTTCTTTCGCATGGGATGTATATGAAGCATTTCTCAGGGTATGAAGGCACTAAATCATGTTTTGAGCAGAACTTTAGGTGTCTTATCAATTTCCATTTGGACATGCTTTTATAATATTGCCATTGGAGAAATTCTCTTATGCTATTTCCCTAGTAATCGTTCAAATTTTTAATTATATTCAATTAGATCTATGGTTTGCTTGGAAAAGTTTTTAATTGGGGAGCCAAAACGAATAACATAGTGGTTGGGGAGAAGGCAAAATGGCACTTCAACTGCAAGCCAATATCCAATTGAGGTGGACATGAAGCTCGTCTCTTGTAGAACTTAGAAAGTCATTTTTCACACCAATCCAAGTAGGCAATTCACGTTAATCACCTTGTTTCTCTATTTTACACATCTCTTTCCATTATTCTTCCAGCCAATTTTGATTAGAAGCCGTTGACATTAACGCCAATCGTTTTGTGTGGCACTGCCGACATTGATATAGACAGTTTTTGCAAGCGGCCGATGAGGGCTTGCAGTCCCTCGCATAGTAGCCGGTGAGACCTCGACAACCCTTGTTGGTCACAATATAAAAAGCAAAGAAAAGAAATCACTAAGCAATTAAAATAAAAAATATATAAAAATATTCAGTAAATCTTTTAAAGATTTGTAAAAATTATCCATGTTAGCGCCAGCCATGTCATGTTGGACGGCTGGCGTCCACATCAATGATTTCCGTACAATATATTTAGGACTAAATATTTTATGACCGAATTAACATCCGTATAATAAGTTTATGACTTTTTTTTGATAATTTTCCCTACCCCTTTCACATCGTTTATTAAGAAAAGTACGTGTTTGGTACACTTTCTTTACCCCCTTTTGGTGTTTGCTGCTTTCTACTTCAAGTGTCAGTGCGCATAATGCTTGCTTGCTTACTTTGCATTATGACCATGGACTGTTCCTTTACCTCGATGATCGGTCTCCAACCCATGAACTAGTGAATAGCCGTTAAATATGCTCAGATTGATCTATACGTCAGTTTTAGGAGATCTTCTCTACATGATCAT
Source organism: Syzygium aqueum (assembly GCA_031216185.1). Classification (NCBI taxonomy): domain Eukaryota; kingdom Viridiplantae; phylum Streptophyta; class Magnoliopsida; order Myrtales; family Myrtaceae; genus Syzygium; species Syzygium aqueum. The sequence continues at coordinate 9,984,487 of CM062236.1, forward strand.
GCGGCTTAGTATTTCTCATTCAATTTAGTGAACCTTCTTTGTTGTGGCTTCTTGATAACTAATATAAATTTGAGTTATTAATTAAGTAATTCGATACCATTATGTCAGCACGTCACAAAGTGTGTGCATTAAACTCAAAAAGAACGAGTTGAGCTATAAACTAAGATGATGGCGGCATTATGTAATTAATTTTATTTTTTGAGGTAAAAACTAATGCAAAAGAGAAAAAGGGCGTAGACTTTCAAAAGAGCAAATGGAGTAGAACTTTGAAGAGAACGATGGAAAAGGGCAAAAAGGTCAGTCCGTGTTTTTTTTTTTTTCGATCAAAAGGTCAGTCAGTGTTAACTAAGAGAGAATGTGTAAAAACACGTGAACAATAAAATAAAAATTGTTGCACGCGCTCAAATTTGGGGCGGATCGATTTCGTAATTACAATGTAAATAGGGATATGACCGGTAAAGTTATGCTTGCAACTGTTGTGAATAATGGACAAGCGATCGAATATAATTAACAAAAGGAGGAAATAAATTGAACATCAAATTTACATAATTTGATCGATGTGACTTGTATTCACAGGGAAAGCGGCACCAAATTCTCCTATGGATCAAATGATATAATAAAGATTACAATTATACTCGAACACTCATACACTCTCAATGTTTTTTGATCCCCAATGACACCATAACTCACACAGTATTTAGTCTTCACAATTTCAAGTGAAATAATCTCAATTTCCTAAGAAACACATGAATTTTTACCATAAGAATTTAATTGGTTAAATCAATCGGAAGTAAATATAACAAGAAAATCAATGTGAAGAATATTCACGAAAACCATCCTCTCGGCCACCAGGAACTTGGCACTCCAAGGCGCACTTCTCCTACGCTCCTTTTCTGCCTTTTATGATGAACCGTCCTCTAGTAGTCTAATTTACGGTGGTTAAGATGGGCTCTATGCGGCTCCTTCTTGACTTGCATGCGAGAGTTATTAATGTGGAATCAATGCAAGAGACGAGACAAGTCTACAGTGTATGGCCGAAAGATCGAGTGGCTTGTGGGTCGTTCATTATTATGATGCACAAATTGGAGGGCCCCCTTCATTAAATGGTAGCTTGTGGGTTTGCTGCTTTCTCTGTCTTCTGCCTTCCTTCTCCCTCTCTCGTGCAAAGCATTTACATTTTATTTTATTATTCTCAAAAAATGAATAATTAAAAAATATTTTTTTAGAAAAATAATCGCTTATATTGCTTAAAATAATTATTCAATAAAAAATATTTTTATTATCGTCAATAATTTATGTCCAAATATTTTCGTAAACGATGAAAATATTTTTCATTCATTCATTCATTTTTGTAAGAGATACAAATCATTATTTTTAAGAAAATATTCTTCAAATAATTTATTTTTCACGAAACAAACGGAATTTTAACGTAAAAAGTTCAGCCAACGTACTAAAACTATATCTCGAGTTTGTTTAACGGGCTCAAACTCGAGACATATTTTTAACAGTACCAATAAAATTATAATATAAATGATTAGTATTTAAAAATAAATATAAAATTTTCCTTTTTTTTAATAGTATCGAGCCATAATTTTTTCCTTTCTTTCATCGTGTAACCTATGGCGATTATCCCTACTCAGCCAGCCAAATTATTGTTGAACGCATAAAACTTTGCAATTACCATAAATGATCGATTATATGAATAATGACCTAAGTATAGTTACTTTGAAGAAATATTAAGTGCAGTTGTGCTCACTGTCATCTAGAACAAAAGTCTAATTTCCCCAACGTATGTCAGAATTGTCTTTTCATAACACTTGCAATATGCTTTTCTCGTAGCACTCAGGAACAGATCAATGATTCTCCGAGGCTTTGCAACTTCTTAGGCTCAATTGAACATAATCTCTAAATTAATTGTGCTTTAAGAAATATTTAATGATCCTAGGAGGGGAAGGTGTATAAGTATATGCTCTTCCTTCAAACATACTAACACATAACTCAATGATGAACCTATTGCAAATGGAGTCTCTGCTTCAAGACCTGAACTCCACCCACCTGTGTTAAATGATCCTAGCCATCCTCATCCTATCAATCCATGTATGGTTCAAATCAAGCTCATCTTGCAAGCTCAAAACACCACCATAAGTTTCAGGTGCATGGCCCGTCATAGGGCATTTGCCCATCCTTCCCATCTTCCTCATAAGACCTTCACATCCATGGCCGACGAGTACGGACCGATCTTCACCATCAGGCTCGGGTTGTCCCCAGCTGTAGTGGTTAGCAGTTCCGAGATAGCCAAAGAATGTTTCACCAAGCATGACCTTGCCCTTGCGTCTCGCCCACAGCTATTAGCTTCTGAAGTTATGGGCTACAACAATGCCTTTCTTGCGTTGGCTCCTTACAGTCAGTATTGGCGCGAAATGAGGAAAATTGCCATCTTGGAGCAGCTCTCCAACCGGAGGATCGAGTCGTTGCTCAACCCGGTACTGGCCTCGGCAACGGATAGCGCCACTAAAGAGTTGCACATGCTTTGGACTGAGGACAAGAATGATTCCGGTACTTTCATGTGTAATGGCATAAGTTTAAAATGCTTTATTTTCCCTTTTATGTGGTGGTGTAATCCATTACATCAAAGTTATTGGCTCAACTTGGAGGAGAAAATATTTGATGAAACCATTTAACTGCCGGTGTAGAGAAACAAGCCCACCCGAGCATTGTCAGTAAAGTAATTATGTGCTACAATAAATAAAACACGCTTTAAAAAGTTTGACACTATGGCCGTCTCTACCACAGGCCATATCTGTGTTGACTTGAAGCAATGGCTTGCAAGGTTGACTAATGAACATTTTCCTCAAAGTTGTAGCCGGCGAGGGTTACAGCAGAAGCATTTCCACGGTGGATGAGGAAGAGAATTGGCGGTGCCATCATGCCTTGAGGGAATTCCTGCAATTCCTGACGTTGTTTCCGGTGGCGGACGCTCTTCCTTTCTTGAGATGGTTGGACTTGGGTTGCCATGAGAAGTCCATGAAGAGGACCGCCAAAGAATTGGACAGAATCCTAAGTGGTTGGTTAGAGGAGCATAAAAGGAATAGCAAAAATATGAGTGACAATAGGGGTGATCAAGTTTTCATAGATGTCATGCTTTTGACCCTTAACGGCATGGAAATTGGAGGTTTCGATGCTGATACAGTTATCAAAGCTGCATGCTTGGTATGCCTTGTTTTCCCTCTCTTAGAATTACTTCTTTCTACTTCAAATGCGTAGTGTGTGTGCATCAGGACAGTCTCACTCTTAACCTAAACATTGTTCATCAACCCGCATGTACTAGTGAACTGTCATTGCATATGCTGAACTTTTATCTGTATGCACCACTCTTAAGAAAAGTCTAGTGTACTTGACGTGTAAATCATGAGACTCACGTGACATGACGTTGCTTATTTAATTAAGTGAACCTATTTATCGTGATTACTATATCTCTTAGGCAAACAAAACCTATTAATTATATAGATGGCGTCACCTTGACATGTCATAAGTTGGGTGGGAAAATTGTCCAAAAACTCGTAAACAAGATTGGCCACTAGGCGAGGGCTTTTTGGACATTTTTCCCTAAGTTGGGTGCAATACACTACATGAATGGATTAAGCTATGTCAAATGTGATGGGCGTCTTATCCATTAATTTCAATTTTGGGTAGAAATTAATTATGAAGGGTATGTACTTTTAAAAGAGAAAATAGGGCAAACTTGGAGAGGAGAATGGACTGGAGTAGGTCCTTAAAAGACTCAAGAGGAGATAGGAGAAGAAACTCCTTGATATAATGGAGAGATCTCCCTGTAAGTTTTTTCTGTATTCCTTCCCTTTCGAGAAGAAAAATAATGGAAAGGAATTGAGGTACCTTTTGGATGGGGAAAGTAAACTCCATGTCTGCTTCGGTTAACTACTGTCGGGTAGATAGGTATAGTAGCCTCCAACGTTTGGAGTGACAGAAGAGAAAGCTTTAGCTTCCCGCTGGTCTGCTTGTGCTTCGCACGGTGTTCGGTGACCGATGCGTAGACTAGTACCTTTGGTTACCAAACACTGTGCGAAATTAATTATGGAGGGTATGTACTTTTAAAAGAGAAAATGGGGCAGAGTTGGAGGGGGAGAAGAAGAGGAAAGGAAGACAGCTACCGCTAGTTTAATTGGGGGAGTACATTTGCACTAGCAAATCTGATAGGTCCCATCGGATTCAATAGTTCATCGAATCCATACACAGTGCATTTAGTGTTATAACCGGCGACCATTTGTAAAGGAGATGGAGATTGGCTGACGTAAAAATGTTAAGGGAAAAGGGTTCTACATTGAACAGTTAATTTAGTGTCAAATAATTAATATATACTTAATTGGTCCATTACTCATCGAGATAAGCTTTTGAGCAAAAATGGATCTTACTTAATAAAATATTGAGTTTGAACTTACATATGATCAAGATGGCAATGTGATGTTTAACACACATCGCACTAGTTTTCTAATGAATCTACAGTTTATTTGTTGTTGTCCTACTTGATTATATTTTCAAAGATTATATTTTTAATTTGTTTCCTTGTCTTACTTTCACTTTAAAAATTATGTTGTGACATTAGGTGATTTGTTTCAATTTTAGTAGTTATCATTTAGATATTTAAGATTTAGTAGGACAAAATTTCTTTGTAGCTTATCTAAATCCCATTTTAAAATAATAATTATCATATGTTCTTTTAGGAATAATATGCATATTGTTTCCTTATAATGTAGCTTATTCTTTTGATTAGTGACATAATATGAGAGAATTTTCTTTGAATTTGCGCCTCTGAGAGTGTTGTGCCCTTGTGTGTGTGCGGACTGATTTATCCATGTTTATCATCTGTTTCTACTGTGACACAGTTAACGACAAACGAGTTGATATGCAGTTTTGACAATTTTGTGATTTCGTCTATTTAGTCTTCATATATTGCTCCTACAAATAAAATGTATTTCTTCTTTGAAGGCGATTATAGCGGGTGGTACTGATACTACCATAACCACCCTAACATGGGCGGTCTCTTTGTTGCTAAACAACCTTCACGTTTTGAAGAAAACTCGAGAAGAACTAGATGCTTAAATCGGTAAACAAAGACATGTGAAAGAGTCGGCCATTACGAATCTAACTTACCTACATGCCACAGTGAAGGAGACCCTTCGATTACACCCTGCGGCCCTACTCTTTGCACTAAATTTATCAACTGAAGATTGCATCATCAACGGGTACTATGTGCCCAAAGGCACGAGATTGATCTTGAACTTATGGAAAATTCAAACCGATGGAAAAGCATGGCCCGAGCCAATGAAGTTTAGGCCTGAGAGGTTCCTGAGTAGTCATAAGGATGTTGATGTGAAGAACCCTAAGTTTAACTACTTGCCATTCGGAGGCCGTGGAATAATTTTTCCCGGAATGTCCTTTGGCCTTCAATTGGGGCATTCAATGCTCTCTAGGTTCCTACATACTTTCGAGGTATCAACTCCCGACAACTCACCGGTGGATATGTCGGACGGTTTTGGAATAACAGTCGACAATGTGATGCCACTCGAAGTATTGCTCGGACCAAGATTGTCTGACGAGCTCTGCAAATTCACATGAAGCACTAGACGAATGAGAAACAAGTCAATGGGCAAGTTATTACTAAATAAATAGGCTCTCCGGTCAATTATTAGTTAAACATTCAGACAATCGACGATTTCAATCCGGTATGACTTTCGTGAATAAATTGGAAATAGGTTGGTGCTTCACTATGGCGAGAGGAACTTATAAAGATGTTAAGCTAATGGATATTTCGCATTTGCTTTGAGATGTCTCGATTATGATTTGTAATGTTTTTCTTACTTTGTGTGTGCTTAAAATGATCCTCCACACTTAATACATGTTGGGTACTTTTGAGCTTTTCTCACTCCAAAAGTTAGTTGAAAGAGTGAGACTTTTCCTCATACTTAAAAATTGACCATCAACCATTTGACAACTGATGCGAGATAACCTCAATAATATTTATTGAAAGAGCCTGGATTCAAATTGAGGTGGGAGAAGAGAGAGGCAAAATCCATAGTTAACCGTTTGCTCTTAGGTTGAGCAATAATAGTAAGAGAAGGGCAATTACTTATTTTTAAAAGAGTTAATATCACGAAAAATTCTAAATTGGTACATATGTGATAAATTTACTCCAAATTAGTATATATGCTGTTGTCTGTCTTGAGTAATATTTTTGGACTTCTATTTTATAAAATAATATCAAAGTCTCTTCTAAACTGAACAAGGTATGGGCCAAAGGAAATCTGATTAAAAACTAGCAGAGTGACGCGAGCATATATTATCAAAGATCATATTTTTTATTTTGTTTCCCGGTCTTACTTCAATTTAGAAATTAGGGATATGTGCACTAGAAGTCTTAAAACTTGTCAAATTGGTTCAATCGAGTCCTAAAGTTAACATCGTCAATTTGTCTAACGAAAAATGCTGACATGGCATTTTAAAATGAATTTATCTCTCCTATGTGGCATTTTATATTACTATTCTATTCAAATCTTATATAGATTGAATTAAAAAACTAAAAAAAATCTAAAATTTACTTAAAAAAACAAAACTTAAAAAAAAAAGAGCTAGGGCTAAGATGGGAGTTATGGCCACCGTTGAGGGGGGCCCGGTGGAAATTGTTAGAGGAGCCAGTTGAGGTCGCAAGCCCAGGGTGAGGGTAGCAGGCCCCAGGCAAGGACGACCAGTTCTGAGTGATGCCGGCACTCGCTGGGGCATAGCGAAGGTCGTTGGCCCTACCTAGGGCCAACGAGGCCTCGTTTGGGGCTGGCGAGGCTCACCGGCCTCAGGTGAAGGCTGAACATTGCCCAGATTTGGGTGCCCTCAACCCAGATCTGGGCGAGCCTCACCGGCCCCAGACGAGGTCCGGCGTCACCCAATTCTAGGCGCCCTCGCCCAGGCCTAGTGAGAGTGGCTGGCCCTCACCTGGGGTTGGCGAGGCCTCCCCGAGGACTGGCGAGAGCTGACCTCGCCGGCCACCCTCAACCAGGGCCCGCGATGTCTGCCGGCCCCCCTCCGGCGAAGCTGCTTCTCTCTTTTCTTTTCTTTTTCCAGTTTTGTTTTTTAAATTTTTAGCCTTTTTAGCTTTTAAATTTAATTTAAATAATATTTGAATAAAAATATATAAAAATGCCACGTAGGGGAGAGAAATTCATTTTAAAATGCCACGTCAGCATTTTCCGTAAACAAATTGACGATGTTAACTTTAGGACTCTATGGAATCAATTTGACAAGTTTTATGACTTGATTGCTCTTTTTGTAAGTTTTAGGACTCAATTGCACTTTCGCGATAAGTTTTAGGATTTTTAGTGAACATATCCCTAGCAATTATGTTAGGACATTAGGTGATTTGTTTCGATTTTTAGTAGTTATCATTTAGACATTTAAGATGTAGTAGGATAAAATTTCTTTCTATTTGATCTATTTCCCATTTTAAAATAGAAATTTTCATATGTTCTTTTAAAAGAACCTCCTTAGTTGGCGCTTTATTCTAAGCACTTCTAATTCCATGCTACACTCTCCATTCACTAATTAGTTTCTCTGGGACGAGAAGTGCTGCACCAATTGGGTGTAAAATCAAATCCCACGAAGAAGACAACTCTGCCTAATTACATCAACAGCGGCACCAAAACAAGTTCATGATATTAAACAAATATAAGTATAAACACATATATGTGTTAAACTAGGAAACCAATTGTTCACTGACTCCAACAAGGAAATGATTTTCCATATAATTTTCTCTGGGACGAGAAGTGTTGCGCCAATTGAGTGTAAAATCTAATCCCACGAAGAGGACAACTTTGCCTAATTCCATCACCAGTGGCACCAAAAGAAACCCATGATACATAAAATTAATTATGCACTTATTTTATATATTAATCTAGGAAACTCTTTTTTCCCCGCTCCAAAATGGAAATCAAACAAACAACTCCTGCAGGGATTGTTGTTGCTTCTAAAAAGTCCAACGGAACTTTCCTTATCAAATGGCCAAGTTTTGGATCAGATTTCTTGCACGGGCTCAAACTCGAAACTTATTCTAATGTGCTTGATGGGAATACTAATAAAGTTTCCCTGACTTGTGATGATTGTGTCATGTGGCTAGGCCGGTACGCCTCTTTTCTCACATTCTAGTCTATGAAGCAAGGGGACGCACCAAAATGTTATAGAGTGCCATTTTGAGAAACAAGTGATTGTACAATAAAATAAACAGATGGAGGAAATAAATTGAACACAAAATTTATGTGTTTCGATCGGTGAGACCTACTCCACGGGAAGAGCAGTATGCGATTCCACCATAGATCAAATAATAAACTGGATTTATAACCACACTTGAGTCACTCAACTCTTTTAGTATTTTCCAACTTCAATTACATCCAATACCTTACACAGTATTTGGCCCCAAACACGACCTTACCCTCATGTTTTGTGGTTCGATTCAAGTATTGGTACCTATTATACGGAGAGAGTCAACCGCAAAGAATCCATTGATTAATCGAAGAACTACATGATTACAATCACTCACTCATGTATTTCCAATCTCTAGAATACACACAAACCCACATTATTTGGCCTCCCGTAATTGCTCGTGGCTTCCAAATACTTCCGCCTTCGGTAAGACTAGTGATCTCAATTGGATTTACTGCAAAAATTACCGAGTGAAATCCGAGAAGAAGAAGCATCAAATATTCTAACGATTTGTGGTCTTTCTTTTGTGCGGCTATAGAACCACAAATCAATTTTCTGTGGGATGAGAAGTGCTGCACCAATTGGGCGTGAACTCGAATCTCACAAAGAAAACAACTCTGCCTAATTATGTCAACAACGGCACCAAAACAAACCCACACGATAAACAAGTGCTGCACCAATAACATGCAAAATCAAATCCCACGAAGGAAGACATCTGCCTAATTACATCAACAACGGCACCAAAACAAACCCATGGTAAACATATCCATACATATTAAACTAGGAAGCTCTTCGTTCGTCCACGCCAACGTGGAAATCAATTTCCAGGTCTTTTGGCTGACTCAATCATCTAGCTCTGACAAGGATTTGTTGTTGTTCAAATGTTCGGTCGACCGAAAGTACAATAAGAAGTTACTAATTTAAATTACATGGCCGGACTTTGGGACGGACTTCATTTAGCGGCTCAAATTCGAGAGGAATTCTACCATGCTCAATGAAGATACTAATCATGCGTCCCCAGATTCTGATGATTGTGTCACGTGGTTAGGCTAGAACACCTCTTTTATCACGACCTAGTCCATGAAGAAGGGGAAGGTGTATAAATTGGAAGCTCTTCCATCAGAATTTCACTCATAACTCTACGATGACTCCTTTATTGCAAATGGAGTTTCTGCGTCAAGTCCTGAACTTCAACCTCTTGTATGGAATGATCCTAGCCATCCTCATCCTATCTATCCATGTATGGTTCAAATCAAGCTCATCTCACAAGCTCGCAACACCGCCAGAAGTTGCAGGTGGATGGCCCGTCATAGGGCATTTGCCCATGCTAGCAAAATCCCATCTTCCTCACAAGACCCTGGCGTCCCTGGCCGACAAGTATGGGCCGATTTTCACTCTCAGGCTTGGGTTGGTCCCGGCTGTAGTGGTTAGCAGTTCTGAGATAGCCAAAGAATGTTGTACCAAGCACGACCATGCCCTCGCATCTCGTCCACCGCTAATAGCCACTGAAGTCATGGGCTACAACTATGCCTTTTTTGGGTTCGCTCCTTATGGTCCGTATTGGCGCGAAATGAGGAAAATTGTCACCTTGGAGCTGCTCTCTATCCGGAGGATCGAGTCGTTGCTCAACCCCATAGTGGCCTCTGCGATGGATATTGCCATTAAGGAGTTGCACAAACTTTGGACTGAGAAGAAGAATGATTCAGGTTCTTTCATGTATATAACATAAGTTTGAGATGCTTTATTTTCCATTTTATTTGGTAGTGTATACCATTATATCATAGTTTGGCTCAAATTGGAGGAGAAAATATTTCATGAAACGATCGAACTACTTACGTAGAGAAATAACCCAAGCCAAGCATTTACAGTAAACTGATTACGTGCTACACTAAACAGAGACATGCGTTTTCGATATACAAAGTTTAACACTATGCCCGTTTATACCCCAGGCCATATATTAGTTGACATGAAGCAGTGGTTTGGAAGGTTGTCTATGGGCATTGTCCTTAAACTTGTAGCCAGTAAGGGCTACTACAGTGGCAATGCCGCGGTGGATCAGGAAGAGGAGCAACGATGCCAGCAAGCCTTCAAGGAATTCATGGAATTAATGGGGATGTTTACGGTGGCGGATGCTCTTCCTTTCTTGAGATGGTTGGACTTGGGTGGCCATGAGAAGTCCATGAGGAGGATCGCCAAAGAATTGGACACAATCCTGAGTGGTTGGATAGAGGAGCACAAAAGGAACAGAGAAAGTTCGAGCGAGAATAGGGTTGATCGGGATTTCATAGACGTCATGCTTTCGACCCTTAAGGGCATGGGAGTAGGAGGTTTCGATGCTGATACAGTCATCAAAGGTACACTCTTGGTAAGTCTTGTTTTCCAACTCTTGGAATTTACCGCTTTCTTACTTAAAATGTGTCGTGTGTGTGTGCATACTTCATGCTTGCTTATTTGCAAGCATCGGGTATTTAGCGGTGCAACCAGCAATTCATCGTAAAGGAGATGGAGATCGGTTGACGTATAAGTGTGAAGTGAAAAGAGTTGTGCATTGAAAAATTAATGTGATGCGGAACAATTGATATATATTCAATTGATCCATAACTTATTGAGATAAGCTTTTGAGTAAATATGGATCAAACTGATTATGCCATCGAATTCGAATTTAAGCTCCATCTTAGAAATTTTATAAGATGAGTATCTGATTTCAATTGCATCTTCTTGTATTACTACAGTGATCAAGATTGCAAGGTGATGTTTAACACACATCGCACCGGCGTGCCTTTTATATCAGCTAGCAAGTTTTCTAATGAATGTACAATTTTTCTGTTGTTGTTTTACTTGAATATTTTTTTTGAACTTCTATTTTATAAAACAAAATCCGAGTCTCTACAAGTGATGGGCCAATAGAAATCTGATTGTTTAACCATCCGGGCGTATAGTTTGAAATATCATAATCTTTATTTATTTCCTTGTCTTTCTTTAGTTTAGAGATTAAGTTACGATGTGAGGTGATTTCTTTCATCTTTTAGTGATTATAATTTAGATATTTAAGATGTAGTCCGATAGAATTTAATAGTTTATCTTTTTGCTATATTACAATTAGAATTTCTTTACCTTTTTTTTTCGGATGTAACTATTCATTATGTTTTATTGTAACGGAGCGTACCCTTTTGAATAATGAAATAATTAAGAGAGAATTTTCTGTGAATTTGCGCCTTTAAGAGTGATTTGCCTTCGTGCGCGTTGTGGATTGATTTGTCCGTTTTATCATTAGTTTCCGCTGCGCCACAAAGTTGACGACAAATGACTTGTTTTTTGGTCGAAGACGACATACGACTTGATATGCACTTGTCTTGATAATTTTGTGATTTGGTCTATTTAGTCTTCATGTTTCACTCCTGCGAATAATATGCATTTCTTGTTTGAAGGCCATGATATCAGGTGGTACTGATACCACAACGATCACCCAAACATGGGCGGTCTCTTTGTTGCTAAACAACCTTCCCGTTCTAAAGAAAACTCAAGAAGAGCTAGACGCTGAAATCGGTAGACAACGACATGTGAAAGAATCAGACATTGGCAACTTAACTTACCTACACGCCGTAGTGAAGGAGACCCTCCGATTACACCCGCCTGGCCCGCTCGCTGCGCCACGCATATCAACTGAAGATTGCGTCATCAATGGGTACTTTGTTCCCAGAGGCACGAGGTTGATCTTGAACGTTTGGAAGATTCAAACCAATCCAAGAGCATGGCTTGAACCAATGAAGTTTCGGCCGGAGAGGTTCTTGAGTAGTCATAAAAAAGCTGATGCGATGGGCCCTAATTTCGACTACTTGCCCTTTGGAGGTGGTAGGAGAATTTGTCCTGGAACATCCTTTGGCCTTCAAGCTGCGCATTCTGTGCTCGCTAGGCTCCTGCATGCATTTGAGGTATCAACTCCCGGAAATGCGCCGGTGGATATGTCGGAGAGAAACGGACTAACGATTGACAAAGCGATGCCGCTCGAAGTAATGCTAGCACCGAGATTGCCTAAAGAGTTCTACGAATTCACATGAAGCACCAGAAGAATGAGAAAAAGAGTCGATGGGCAAGTTACCCCTAAATAAATTGGCTCTTCATGCCGAGTTTTTATCTGATCATTATTAGCTGCCTCATTCAGACAATCATTGATGTCAATCCAGTATGCCTTTCGTGAATAAATTTGCTTTGAATTAATAAACTGTGCCGCTAAATATCAAGTGTTTCGTCTAGCCATGAGAATGTACTCATGTTTTAAGCTCGCATGTCCCTGAACGAGCATTACAAAAGATGCTATGAATATTAATATTTCATGTTAGAAAGTCTTACGAAGCTGAAACAAATATAATCTTTCTTCCCGTCTCCATTTCAACAATCGATTCTGAGAAGAACATAGCAAACTGTAATAGGAAACTAATGAAATAAAACACCGGGGACACGGCTAATGATCCAAACAAATGCTCTGTAATTCTTCACCATTCTTAAGAAACAATTCAATTAAAAGATCTGCTTGCCCGGCCCCATAATCATGAAAATTAATTTTGTCAATGTTTCTCAAAGGAAAAATGGCACAAATGGTAACTGAATTTTGACCAAATTTGCAATGTGATCCATGTTATTTAGCAAAATAAAATGATAAATCATCGAAAGTTTAGGACTAATCAATTATACGACGAAAGAAAGCCAGTATGGCTTGACACTATCAACGAAAAAAGGAAAAAATTATATCCATTTTTTTAATACTAATCAATTGTAGCATAGCTTCATTGGTGCAAGCATAACTTTATTGGTGATATCCCCATTTGCATTGTAACTACTAAATCATATTTCCACATATTTGAGAGCGTGCAACGTCGTTTATTTTATCTTTCATGTGTTTCCCCGCATTCTCTCCTAGTTAACATTGACCTTACTTCTTGAACAGATCTATGTTACTTATCTCTTTTTGGACAGGTCTCTTACAGTTCATGTCATTGTTTAATCTCTGAGGTGGTAATAGTAATCATATAAGCAGCATCCTCCCCAAGTACAGAAAGAAATCGACATACAAACGACCTAACTTCCGAGAATAGTCAATATAGATTGATTTGAAAGACGGACATGTACTTGAAAGTCTTTAAAAATATATGTGGAAAGCGATGTTCTTCACAAATTTGCCTAAAAGTATGCTCTTGCGTTTTTTTCAGTTTCGTCCTCAGTGGACGAAACATCTTTTTGAAGTCAAAGATCTTTGTTTCTTTCTAGACCTTTTAGAGTTTGTTTGCTATTCTAGGTTGCCAATTTATGTTTTTCTTGCTCTTTAAGTTTCCAACGTGAAACAGAGCAAAGAAGGCAAATCCTGGAATTTTTCTTCGTGAGCCTTGACTGAAGTTGTTTGGGACCTTTTCTCAAGAGGATCTTTCTTGAGCATCTTCTACAGGAAATGCATAAGCTTTGAGATCTTTGGCACAAAGTCTCTTAGGTAAGTTACAACTAGAAACTGTTGTACTTGCTTGTGAAATGGATTTTCGTCAGGGAACTTCTTCAGTGCATGTACTTCAAAGATTCTTGTCAGGGAATTTCTTTATTGCATACACTCCAAGAATACATACATGATCAAACTTGATGGGGCCGATAGAGTCAATAATCACAATGCAAGTGGGGATATTAACCAATAATGTTTGATGAAGGAGAGAGCGATGATTTGAGAATGACCCGTGTGTATAAACAAAAAAAAGAAGGAAAATCCTGAAATTTATCTTTGAGAGCTTCCACTGAAGTTGTTTGGGACCTTTTCCCAGGTAAGAGAATCTTTCCTGAGCATCTTCTGCAAGGGACGCATAAATTTTGTAATTTTTAGCACAAAGTCTCTTCGATAATTTACAATACCTAAATACTGATGTACTTGCTTGTGAGAACGATTCTCGTCAATGAACTTCTTTATAGCATGTACTCCAAATATTCTGGTCAGGGAACTTCTTTATTGCATATACTCCAATAATACATATATTATCAAACTTGATGGAGCCGATTGATTCAATAATGACAAAGCAAGTAGGGATAGTAACCAATATTTTTTTGTGAATGAGAGGACAATAAGTTGAGAATGACCCACCTGTATAAACACAAAATAAAAAGGCAAATCCTTGAGTTTTTCATTGAGAACTTTAACTACAGTTGTTGGGGACCTTCCTCACGGACGATGGTCTTCCTTGAACATCTTGTGCAGAGGATGCATAAGCTTTGAGATCTTTGGCACTGTTGATACCTAAATTTCGACCGACCATTTAGTCATAATTTGCATAGAAAATTAGGGATTAATTTTTAACCCCTAAACAAAATATTTAAATTGCATAACATATAGTTTAGGTTCATTTTAGTTTAATTGCATCTTGCATCGGATTGGCATTGGCGAATGAGCTTAAATTTCATCGAATGGAACTCAGCTCGCTCGAGAATGCAAGGGTCGGGAATTACAAGTTAAACGGGCTTGGTTGTTTTAATGTGGGTTTGATTTAGTTTGTTGAGTTTAATTAATTAAAACCTAAGTTAATTCAGCCCATTTATATGTTAATTAGAACTTAAGCCCAAGCCTAAACCCATTAGGATTGATAAGCCAATCTAATTGACCTAGGTTAGAACTATATAAACATGTTTAGGTCAGAAATTAGGGGGGAAGGTGAGAATTCAGATCAGAATTTTTTTTGAGAGACACACGTGCGAGAGAGAGAGAAGCCGGCGACCGCCCTCTTCCGCTCCACCGTCGCGCGCCCTTCCTCCGCGCGCCGTACGTGGCGTCGCCGCCGGGGTTGCTCCACCGCCTGGAACCGCCGCTCGTGCTCCCCCACCGCGCGGACCGCCGCGCCCCCACGCCGACACCACGTCCGGAAACCGTCCTCACCGCACCGAACGCCGCACGTCCGCCTGAAGCAGCCGCCTCGCCTGTTCGCATCTGCCCCCGACGACCGCCGTTGCTCGCCTCGCCTGGAGCCGCGCCGCCGCTGCACGCCACCGGACGCCCCCTCGTCGTCACACGCTTGTCCGTCGTTGTCCTGCTGGTGCCGCCTCATCCGCTCTCGCCGTCGCTGCCCTCGCTGTTCAGCTGCCTGAAAACACTGTCCTGCCGCGCCATAGCCACACCGTGACACGCCGGAACAGCTAGCCACCGCCTCGCCAAGTCGCTGTCCAGCCGCCTCAGTCGTGAGCCCCGCCGGTGAGCTGCCCGCCTTCGCCTCTGAACAGCTCCGCCAGAACAGCCGGGGACGCCTGCCATCCCGCCGTGCTAGAGCTGCTACGCCGGAGGGCTGCCGGTTCGTGCTCATTCGCCGCTGTCCGGAGACGGTTGTTGCCCCGCCGTACTGTTCCCGACGTTCCTGCCGGCATTGCCGTCTCGCCGTGAGCCCACCGGTGTTGCCGTGTCTCGCCGTCGTCGTCGCCGGCCATCCCGATATCGATCCACACGCCCGAGCTCGATCCCGATCAATTCAAATTCAGAAGTTATCTGCAAGTTAGGTAAGATTATTATCCGGTAAATTTCCAGAATATTTAATTTCCTAATTTGCATGTTTTGAATGTTTCATGAATATCACGTGGATATTTAGATATCTTAGGATAATGTTCGATATATCCGCAATATTTTCAAATATTCAAAATTAGGAAAATTTCCTAATTTAGCAACGTATCTGGACGACTATCCGACCTTATCCCTAAGGTACGATACGCGGCGGTACGGAAAATTATTATCTTATCGATAATAACTTGGATACAATAATGATTTTTATCCGCTTTCCAAATTTGAATGATCGACTTTCTATTGATATCTATAACCCTGTAGATATGATCGATAGTTCGATTTTTGTGCCTAATCCGAGTTTGAAACAAATTTGGCGGATCGCGTGGTTGATTTGAATATGGTTTCTATCCTTAGTTGTTTAAATCGCTTTCCTTTTCAAATAAAAAGAAAACCCAAAAAAATATCAGTTAGGATTTAAATTAGAATTTTGCATGTCTAGGAATTTTGAATATCTCCTAGAGAATGAGATAATTATCTAGTTTAAATTGGGACTTAAGATGACATGTTTCCTAGTTTAAATTAGGCGTTGTTTTAATCTCAATGGATTATTCATGTCATTTAATAATTTCGAATTTTTAATCAAAAATCCCAAAAAAATAAATCATGTTAGGATAGATTAAGTCATCATAGGTTGCATGTTAATTTAGGCATATTTTTATTCCGAATTTCATTAGAAAATACCAAAAATATATCATTGCATCCGTCATTAGAATTAGGTCACGTAGTCGCATGACATATAGCTTGCATATTAGGTTGTATTAATTCGCATGTCATCTTTGCACGTCATTACATATAGATTAGATTTCATTTAAATAAAGTGAAAATCCAAAAAAGAAATTGAGTGAATTACTTGTTAATTAGAAATCATATTAGGATTGCCGATGTGATTTTCTAGCTAACAATGCAGATGCTTGCGTTGCATTCAGGTATGTTGTTCTCCGAACTTGCAATTTATTTAATGTTTTCCTGGGTGTTAAATTAGTGGTTTGCGCACCTGCATGAACACCTCACATGTTAGTAATTAAGCTAAAATGGATCCAAACTGCCTGCCAAAATATTTTTGAAAAGAAAAAGGTACCGAAAGGGTGTTAGACTAGATCTAGCGTAATCAAGTCCCCGGGCTTAGAATCTCTGGTTCGTAGGAATAAAACATATCTCCCTATGTTTTATTTAGGTTTCTAATCGACCTACCATAAATTGATTAGTGGCGACTCCAAGCATGAAAATATTTGCATGTTAAGAATTTAAACCCTAAGTTGCGAATTGATAGGGCTTGTGAGGACCCGAGTTAAGATTAATCTTAATAATCCATTAGCCCGAGAAAAGATAAAAAAATTTTAGGGTCGCAACAGGCACAATGCTTTTTAGGTAATTTACTATACCTAGAAACTGCCAAACGTGGCCCTTGTCGGTAATTGCTACTAGTGTCGACAGGAAGAACCGCGAACTACTCTTGCTGGACGTGGCTCTGCGCCGAAAGTTTCAAATGAATTCTTTGCCTTTTTCAATTTCACGAATCTTTTAGCTTGATCCCCTCTTGGTTGGTTTTCGTCTTTTCTCAAGCTCAATTCGTGCATATGGGCTGAACTGGGACTCCGCCCATCACGTCTGTCACGTCCAAGGAATTATTGTTTTGATTATTTGAAAAATCACATCTTACATATATTCATTCTGGTTGACGAAATCAAAGTAACGGGTTGGTTCCCCGTCCATAAACGATGTTACCTACCTACGACAATAGAACGAAACTCGCTGGACACGTTTACATCTTTACACCAGTACTATCGTCATAGATTTCCACTGCCTGACGTAGGGATGACCCCAAACAATGTCTCCAGCCACTAATTTTTAATCCTTCTCTTTTCTTTTGCAATATAAATTTGGAGCTTAAAACCCTCGCTGAGCACCATACAAACGTTTTTTATTAACAAATTATTTCAAGCTATTATATTCAGAAAAATATTTTTCAAATCATTTATTTTTTACTTGATAGAAAATTATTTTCATGAAATTATTTTCCGACTTCTCGATATTTAGATGACAGAAAACTAATCGATCTTTTGAAAATATTTTTTATAAATTGAAAACAACAAGCTTAGAATTAGAGAAAATAAATTTCTCTTTTGACAGGAAGGAAATCACTTCCACTGTTCCATGAAAATAGATAATTTTTCTTGAAATTCAAGAAAATGTTTTCTCCTTTTCAGATTAGAAAATTCAATTTTTTTTAGCTTTAAGCATGCATCTTCTCTATGACCATAAATTGTTATTATTTTCGGTAAACCAAATACATGAAGGTATAAAGGTTTAATTCACGAAAAAAAATTTTCACTCTAGTAATGTGTTGATTTTGCCACTCGGTGGTAAGAGAATTGGGGGATCGAGGCCGCTAGTACCACAAAAACAGGATTCGACTCCCTCACTCTGCAAAGAGACAAAACAAAAATTTGAGAGAAATAAGAGATAGAGATAGGAAAGACTAAAATAAAAAGACATGTTGGTTTCTCGTACATAAAAGATGTGACCTAAGTACAAGAATATAATTAAACTCGATGAACGCGTAAACATCTAACAGAAGTACTGTCGTCATAGATTTCCACTATAAATTTGGAGCTTAAACCCTCAAAGGGCATCATACCCGTTTCCTCGGTGCTTCTACGCATTATATGCAGCAAAAATGGTCTCTCTGCTTCAAGACCTATCCCCCTTGTCCAGAATAATCCTAGCCATCCTCGTCCTATCAGTCCTTGTATTATTTACATCGAAATCATCAAGCAAGCTCAAATCACCACTAGAAGCTGCAGGCGTATGGCCCGTCATAGGTCACTTGCCCATGTTAGTGAAATCCAAGCTTCCCCACAAGACCTTAGCATCCATGGCCGACGAGTATGGACCATCTTCACCATTTGGCTTGGGATGTTCCCAGTTCTAGTGGTCAGCAGTTTGGAGATGGCCAAGGGGTGTTTCACCAAGAACGATGTCACATTGTCCACTCGGCCACAGCAATTGGCTGTAGAGATCCTTGGCTATGGCTATGCCATGTTCAGATTCACGCCATATGGCCCATACTGGCGTGAGATGAGGAAGATGGCCACCTTGGAGCTGCTCTCAAACCGGAGGGTCGAGTTGTTGCTCACCCTATTCTAGCTTCAGAAGCGGACATGGCCATTCAAGAGCTGCACGAGCTTTGGATTGAGAACAAGGATCAGGTGATGCTTCTTCTGATACTGATGATCATTGGATGTGTTGTTTTGGTTGTTCTTGATGACAGGCCTTTTCATGGTCGTTTTTTATAATTTTTCTTTTTTCCGTAAGCAACGGTTGTTTCATAGTATAGGTGAGCTCGCTGAAGAAATGGTTAAAATTCAAATTCACGGAGTCTTGTTTCCACCTTATGGTACGTTTATGGCTGTTTAATAAAATAAAGGCTCGAGTTAATTATTGCATACCGGCAGACAAAAAAAAATCCGATGCTTGTGCTATCTTAGTCAAGGGAATTTATTACGAAATGGACACCCTAAATGGAGTGGTGAGTCTTGTGAGGCATTCAACGAAGTCCTTGTTCTAACAATTTGCGGGATTTGGTTGACTGTTCAGGAAGGACTCCCCTGTGGTTGACATGCAATCCTGGTTCGATTCATCTAGCAATCATTGCAAATACAAATGATCACATACTTAGCTCACCCATCTAGGTCTCGATTCGTATCTTTCTTGGTTCATAATTCATGAGACTAGTGAGGGTATTTGCAGTAACTCGATCGACTAACCATGAGTTTTCTTGCCGTAAAAGAAACTACATAGAATGACAAAGGAGATCAATGATGTATTTTCCAAGATTGAGTATCCGTTTCATCAATTCTTTTAGTTCGTGAGAATAATCGAAACATAAATATAGCATAACATCTAGTTCATTCTGATTCATTAGGCCATGTCATGGTCGACTTGAAGGAGTGGTTTGCAAAGTTGACTCTGAACGTGATCATCCGAATCGTGGCCGGAAAGCACTACTGTGTGGCGGATGAGGAAGAGGAGCAGCGGTGCCACAAGGCAATACGAGAGGTCTTCCAGTTCTTGTGGATGTTAATAGCGGCAGACGCTCTTCCTTTCTTGAAGTGGCTCGAACTTAGGGTGACATGAGAAGGCTATGAAGAGTACTGCAGAAGAACTAGACAAAATTATTGGTGGTTGGTTAGAGGAACACGAGGAATAATAAGGATTTGAGTGAGACCAACGGTAATGCAGATTTCATGGACGTCATGCTTTCGATCCTTAACGACAAGGAAACTGGAAGTTATGATGCTGATACAATTATAAATGCTACATGCTTGGTAAGTTTTTTTTCCCTCCTCCTTAGACTTTTCGCGAAAAATATGACATTTCTAGAAAATGTTTTTTAGTGTTTGGCTGTAACCTGAAAATAAATTAGAAACTAGTTTCCACCATTTGCCGGTCATTGGCCACGATGACAGCCTGTGACCGGCCACAAGCGGGGGACAAGCTCACCCTAGTTTGGCAAGGCTCGACCTCGCCAGATTTCGGCAAGCTCGAGCCTTGCCGGTCTCGGGCGAAGCTCCACCTCACTGGATTTGGTGAGCTAGGTGAGGCTCGAGGCTTGCGAGCTCGACCCTTGCTTGAGGTCGCCAAAGCCTCGCCAACCTCTAGCAACCTCGGCCAAGCTCGAGCGTCACCTAAGGTTGGCGAGGCACGAGCTCGCCGAAATTTGGTGAGGTCGAGCCTTGCCGGCCTTGAGCGAGCTCATTCCTCGCCTTTGGCCAATTGCCAGCCATCGCGGCAGCCGACTAAGGAAGAAGAAAAAAGAAAAGAAAAAAAAGGAAAGAAAAGAAAAAAGAAAAAGAAATAGAAAAATAGAAATAATTAAAAAATTCATTTTTCAAATGTTTTTATTAAAACGAACTTTTCATTAACTAATGACCTGAGCTCGAGCATCGAGAACCCAAGCATGGCCTTCGTGGACCCAAGCCTCAGCTTGGGACTAGAGCTCAAGCGTCGAGAACTCGAGCACGACCTTTATGCACCTGGGCTTGGGTCCTAGGGCATCAGGTAAGGGCACAAGGGCTTTAGGCTCGGCCTCGATAGACCCGAGCATGGAAACCAGGGGCCCTGACTCGACCTCGATGGACCCGACCTTGAGTGTCGAAAACCTTGTCCTAAATGCTGGGGACCCGGGAACCAATTTGGGATTTCTGTGTTCAAGCTTAGAATTTCAGGTTCAAGCGTCGATACGTAGTTATATTTTGAAAAATGTTTTTCGATTTTTCAAAGAGGAAATAATTTTTTCTAAATTTAAGCATAGGTTTTTCATTGACCCGTTGACTCATTTTTCTAAACGAACCAAACACCAAAAAATGAGAAATATTTTCCTAAAAAATATTTTCCGCAAAATAAACGGAACCTTAGAGTAGTCTATTCTTCCTCGCAATGATAGTTGCCTACATATGAATGTAAAAGGGGGCAATTTTCCATAGGTTTAGTTAAATTCAACTAGGGTGAGCATGATCCAGATGGTCCGGTTCTAGAGTCAAAACCACATAAACCGAATAGGAAGGGATAGGTTTAGGAAACTTGAACTGATAATCAAACCGATTTAACATAAAGCCAGCCTGGAACTGAACCGATGTAAGTTGGCTTAAGGGTAGACTGGGAGCCCATCCTATCCTACAATTTGTTTTAGTATATTAAAATATATGAATACTGACTTTTAAAGTCGTTCGTAGCCATGTCGAATCTGTTCACTACTTGTAAATCAAATTAATGTTTGAGAGACATTCAATAAGTTTTTTTATGACTTTTTGAAAGCAAAACCGAAATTTCTCTAAGTGTCTTAGCACATTACTAAGTTTTTTAACATATTCTTCAATAAATTTACAAATTCTAGGTACATTTGTTTCGCTAAAAATGAATAATTTGAAAAACATCTCCCTAAAAGTTATTGCTTGTATCACTTATAACAATAAATGAACAAAAAAAATTATTGTCATCCATGAAAATGTCGATAATGAAAACATTTTACATTGATAATTAATTTCAAGTGAAACAAAAGATAATTTTTAGGTTAATATTATCTAAATCATTAACTTTTCGTGAAACAAACAGAGCCTCCAAAAATAGAGTCTAACAAAGAACTACAAAAAAATGATAAACATATCATTAAGAAAAAAACAGATTTTCTCTATTTTTCTTTGATACGACTAATTATAAAACTTAAAAATTAATTTTTTTCCCTTTTATAAAATAGGCACATTGAACAATAATATTGATATAATTAAGCTTGGTAATTGAAAAATTACATAGATTGAAATCAAGTAAATCAAAGAACCCAATTTGCACACAAAAATGCTTGGAGCACTCAATTACACAAGCTGCTCAATTTAGAAGACTAAATTTGCACTTCATGTAATTTCTCATATAACATTGTGGCCTTATTTTTATTATTTAATTAATGCCATGGGCACATGATCTTAAATTAATGTTATGGGCACGTGACCTTCATGTCTCACTTCTAACGAGGAATATATATTGCCCGTATGTGAAGACAGTGATTACGGGAGGAAGTGATACCGCGATGGTCACCCTGACATGGGCAATCTCGTCGTTGCTCAACGACCTTCACATCCTGAAGAAAGCTCAAAAGGCGCTTGACGCTCAGATCGGCAAGCAGAGGCATGTGAAAGAAGCGGACTTCGCCAGCCTAACATATCTCCAAGCCATAGTGAAGGAGACCTTCCGATTGCATCCGGCAGGCCCACTCTCGGCGCCGCGCTTGTTCACCTAGGATTGCACTGTCGGCGAGTACCATGTGCCCGAGGGCACGAGGTTGATCTTGAACATCTGGAAAATCCAAACCAGCCCTAGGACTTGGCCCGATCCATTGGAGTTTAGGCCGGAGAGGTTCTTGAGCAGCCATAAGGACGTCCATGTGCAAGACTCCAACTTTGCGCTCTTACCATTTGGAGGTGGCAGGCGAATCTGTCTCGGAATATCTTTCGGACTTGAGACAGCGCATTTTCTTCTAGCTAGGTTCTTACATGCTTTCAAGATATCTACCGTAGATGATTCGTCGGTGGATATGTCTGAGATCTTCGGATTGACGAATAAAACGGCGACCCCACTTAAAGTTATGCTCAAGCCGAGATTAACTCGGGAGCTCTATCAATTGAGGTAATTGATGCCGGAGCATTCTTTGAATACCATTAATTCAGCTACTTTTGAACTAGCAAACACTTGGATACCTACAACCAATTGTATTTATTTATCATATTTTCAAGGTCTAGTAAATGTTGTATAAGTTTATAGAGTGCTTATTTAATTGTAGTTGTTTTCTAGTAAAAATAGTTTTGTCTTTCCTACGAGTCTTTTTGTCTTTCCAATGATTCTTGATAATTACTCATACTTGGAGGGGGTTGTTCCATGATCAATTATATAAGCAAGTTATCCCTTAGATTGGTTACTTACGAGTGGCGAGTATTGCTCTTGTGCCTTAAGTGGGTTCTTACGGATGATAAGTAACCTATTAATTTAAGTTCTCACTTGTCTTACCTCATATATCTCTACGCTCTCTCCGACGTCAGTAAGAGAGAATTTATTTATGAAAGGAAAGATCTTTAAAATGTACAACTAAGTGAATGTGTATGCTCTCTCTCCATGCGCGGCTCTTAAAGACATAATTACCTATCTAGACTTTTCAAATTGAAGTTGCTGACCTGGAACAAGAAAATATTGGATGGGCTGGCCCCTCCACATCACCATGAGGCCAGCCCATTCAATGACCGACACATGGCGCCTCGTGTCGATCGTGTCCCACCACACTCTCTCTCTTCCTATTATCTTTCACCTCTGTGCTTACGTTTCTTCTTTTTTTCTCACGGCTGCCATAGCCATTGTCACGCCTCGCTTTCGCGCCCCTTTGGGGGTACTTTCGTTTGTCATGAATGAGGAAGCTGTCCCCGAATGAACTACTAAGGTCTAAAACGGATTTTTCGCCCAAACGTCTTACAGACATCTCATCACTAGACGAACGAGGATTTCTCTCAAACCATACCTCACGAGACAGCGGGTATTTATTTTTTAATTTTTCTATTTAACCTAAGTTTTGCTTTGGAGTCGTCACAAGTCTTTATTGATCGACTAAAAACCTAATTGAGGTTGAGAGAAATACCATGATTTCTACGAATCGGAGATTACATGGGTAAGTGGACTTGGTTACGCTAATGATCCCAAATCGAGATCCCTAACGCCCTTTCGATGCTTAAAATGATATGGAGTGTCTAAACGTGTCACACGAGTTCGCAAGGCCTATCCGCTAATTCTAACCGTTATAATTGGGAGAAATTAACTAATCAATAAGGAAATGTGCAAACAATTTCAATCAAACACAGTAATCCTAAAATGGTTTCTAAAATGAAAATCGATCAAAACACTCAAATCTTAATAAAGCCCCTAAGGCTTGTTCATTCAAGGGATTGTGCAGCTTTAGGTTTTTTTAGGGGGGAAAGACCCCTTTAGGGGGTTAGATTCCCTTTAGGGTTTTTTTAGGGGTTAAAACCCTTTATAATCCCTCAACTAAGGAATCTTCAAAAATTCCACTTGGGCATCTCAAAAAAAAAAATTAATTGTCACTCAAAGTGGGTGGACACAAGTATTCTAAGTCATTCTGTGAATTTTTGAAATTTTTTTTAAATTTCCCCTAGTTTTTATGAATTTTCGCAATTTTCCAATTTTTTATAAGAATTTTCTGAATTTTTCTAATTTTTATGGATTTTCTGAATTATCTAATTGTTTTTGGAAATTTCTGAATTTTCTAAAAATTTTATGATTTTTTTTAATTTTCTAATTTTTTTATGATTTTTATGAATTTTCTAATTTTTATGAATTTTTTATTCTCACCCGAGATCGAACCGGATCGGTTCAAACCGGTCTGACCAGTTTTGACAGGACTGATTGGTCTACGGTGAATTCCCGGCCAGCACGGTGCCAAAAACGGCACCGTTTCTTCTCTTTTTCTCTTAGGTATATTGACAAACACTTGGAGGGCATGAGTTCGTTTTTTATGTTTCCAGGGCCGCTACTTTACATCAATCTCCGGCAACCCTCCGATCACATTCTGGCTGCCACCTTAGCTCCTAAATCAACTATCCCACACCATCTAACCACCTAGCCCCACCAGACCACCGCCAGACAGCCATTGGTAAGTGAAGACCAAGCCTAACAACACTAACTTGAAACTATCATAATCAAATGCTTCTAACATTCAGATTATCAAACAACACGTCTTAGCCGTTTCTAGTGATCAAAAAAACAACTAAAACATCAGATAGGATCAGAAACACTAACTTGATCAGCCATTAGTCGCTTGAAAGTGTTCCGGCGAGGTTTGGGATCTCCGGCGAGGATGATCATAGGGGCCAACTCAAGGTAATCACACAATCATGATCCAAAATGCATCAAATAACAAAGTAAATGATCAGAAATACGTATGTGGCATCAATAATCACAATCACAAAAAGAAAATCGCCGAATCAAACATAACAAGGTTCGATCAATCATTCAAACATTTCACCGAATGGTTGGTGTGTGAGCGGAAAGCATTTTTACCTACTTCACTGGAGGTTAGATTGGAAATTTCGAGCAACAAGGAAGCCCTAGGATGATTGTCCTACACTTGTTTTTCAAGCACATGGTCACCGTTTCGTCGGAAAAAGCCTTGGATTTGTTGATCAGGACCGGTTTTTAGACCTTCTCGATCAGTCTCGCTTCTGGACCTTCAGTGAGGAGGTTCACCAGAGAGTCCGATTTGCCGGCGATTTTCCGATCGGAATAGCGTCGATCGCTCGGCCTGAAGAACCTCTACTCACTCTCTCTCCTAACTTCTCTCTTTCTCTCTCTATTTCTCTCTCTCGTTCTCTCTGGATTTCGGTCGAGCACCTTCTGTTTGTGACAAGTTTTCCCTCCTTTTTCTTCTCCTTTCCCCACTCAGTTCTCACCCCCAATCGACTTATCGATTGGTTATAACGGATGAGGATGGATAGCTGGAGATTCTTCAACTGTCAAATCCTGTTTTACACATGCTGAATAAGAATTCTAAGTCAGCGAAGAGATGGGGTTGAGCTAATATTTTCTTCTCCTTTCCCGCGCATTGCTTGAGCCGGGTGAAGGGGATGACCAACTCAGGTCTAGTCGGATTCGATCCAATTGACCCGGATTGGTCTAAATTTGCAAATTCGACCCAATTTTGACCTAATTTCACGATTTTAACCCCAAATTTCAAATCCTTTACATTTTTTACCTCAAAATATGAAATCAATTGGAATTTTCATCCTCATTAAACCCAAAAATTATGAATTTTGTATTCGGTTTAATTGGGATTTTATTCAATTGAGGGTCCTAATGATCTAATTAGGTAAACTTGAGATCAAAATTGAATTACCCATGTTCAATTAACCCTATGGAAGGTATAGGTTTCAATCAAAAATTTCAAATTGAACAAGATCCCCAATTTGGTCTTAAAATTCATAATTTTCTATTAATTTTTGGGGCTTTCCAATTCCTTTGTCAATTTGTGAAATTGGACCAACCAATATAAAATTCAAGGTCCTAGAATAAATTGTTGTGAAGACACCATAGCCCAAAAATGACTAAAAAATGAATTAATTGGATTTTTGGCTCAATTAGGATACGAAATTACCCAATTTTGGGAAAAACATATCCCCAATTGAAATTTTATAAAATTGAAATTGCAGTGCTAAAATTGGAATTAAAATAAGACTAATGGATATTTTGTGGAATTTTTGAATTCCATTTATTATTTTTCTTGATTTTTCTCCCTTTTTAGCCAAAAAGAAATTGAGAAAAAATTCATGAAGAACCTAAAAAAATTATTTTTTGTTTAGGAATAGGTTTCCATGGATGGCCAAGGTTCCTAATCCTAGCTTTCATGATTTTTATGTAAAATTGAAAACTTGACCAAAAATCAAGTGTCAATAGCCATGGAGCTTGAACCCAAGTCTCGCGGCCACCATGGCCACGGAGCTCGACCTTGAGCCTAGAGCTTGCGGTAGCCATGGTAGCTCGAGTTTTGAGCACATAGATATGGCTATTCTCTTGAGCATGAGCTCGAGGTCAAAGCAGCTGTTAAAACATATCTCGAGTTTTAGCACGAATATGAAAGTTTCCTTTTTCAAGTAGGTTTCTTAATTAAATGGTTTCCTAGTTAGAGAAGGTTTCCTAAAACAAGAGGTTTTCTACTTTGGATCAAATTCTTGCTTATAAATAAGAAGGGGATGTTATTTGTGAACATCATAAAAGAGGAGTTTCTATTAGTGAATTACACTCGGAAGATATCTAAGTGTTTGTAGTGATTAAATTTTGCGGTAAGATTTGTGTAAAATTCTTTCGTGAGATTGAGAGATTATTTCTTGAAGAATTATTGAGGCTAAACATTACGTGAGTTATTGAGTATAATTGAGGGTTGAGAAATACTTAGAGTGTTTGAGTAATTCGAGTGTGGTCGTAATCTCTATTATTTCGCTTGATTTATAATGGAATGTCACGCTATTTTTCCCGTGGACGTAGGTCATTACGATCAAACCACTTAAATCTGATTTTTAATTTATTTTTTTAATTCTATCAATTTTACTATTTAATTGCTTAGCTTATGCAACAGCAGCCATGGTCACTTGAGCACGAGCTCGCGACCATGATCACGGTCGCTCGAGCTTGAGATCGAGCTCCGTGGCCATGGTGGCAACAAGAAGAAAAGCAAGCACACACGGAAGGAGGAGAGAGATCACATAAAGAAGGGCAGGAATGAATGAAGAGAGAGAGAGAGAGGAGGCAACAATTTAAACGAGGAAAAGGTACGATCCGGTCAACGCATGGACGTGTCAGCCATTGAATGGGATGGCCCCACGATGACGTGGAGCGGCTGAACCACCCAGTATTTTCTCCTGAAACATCACTTGCACGAAAAGGCTTGTGTTCTGATTGCATTACGATGTCAAATGTCGATATTACCGTTTACCAATCGTATGCATACTGTGTGACTTGTCGTGTACGGACTTATTCATCCTTTCCTTGCACATACGCCAATCCTACAGGTTTATTAGTCGTCCATCAGATCTCCACCACAATCTCATATGGCCATAACATTGTCATCATCGATTGAATGATTGCAATGCATCCCTTGCCCCCTGCTTTGCTTGGCCCTACTTACCTCACTATCTACTAATATACCTTTCTCTCACATGTATGAGCATGCGCACTTGCGTACATATATATTGAAACATTCCATTCTTCCAATTATATGCTTGGTCCAAAAAGTTTGCAAAATCAATCTTCAAAGAAAGGGGTTGAGTGGTTACTTTATTGTAACACAGCAAATTCCTTATTCGTGGGTAATCATGAGAGCCATGCGTGTCACCCAATGAGTGAATCATTGCCCGATGCATGTAGACGTGGCAATTTATGTATGTTCTAGGATTTCTTCGAGCCAAAAGTTCAAAGTACGTGCTATAAGAGAAAGACTACAATAAAATTCAGATACTTCATTGATTTACTACATTCCATCTCGATCTATCCACTTAATATCGTCACTTTTCTACATCAACCGTTGGGCCATGTAACAAAACCGACGGACAAGATACATAAGCTAATGAATTCTTTTTCGGAAAAATTTAAAAATTATGCCCACTTTTTATATCCCCGGATCAGTTTCCAAGCAAAATCCCCAAGCTAAAAGACCAATTTACCCCTCAAACACATAGACGAGGGGTTGAGCTTTACTCGGATCTAATTGAGCTCGCTGCCTCCATAGCTCAATTACATCTGGTCGAGCTCTACGCCTTAACGGAGATAAAACCATATATGGGGCATGGAGCTTGACCAGATCTGATGTCTAGCCGTTTGTTGACGTTTGGTAGAGGTGGGAGAGAGAGATACGAGTCAAGCTTGAGTTCAGGTTACTCGAGTATCTCGTCAAGTCAATCTTGAGCCAACTGATACTCAATTAGATTAGTCGCGAGCCTAATCGAGTTTTGATTATTTCTTCCAAAAATATTTAATACTTATTAAAAATAGACATGATATACTCAAAATACATGGCATTTGAGCATATTAGACTCGAGCTCAAGTTTATAAATTAATTATTATCAGGTCGAGGCTAGTCGAGTTAGCTTGAGTATATTAATTTTCTAATCGACATCTAACAAAGTCAAGATCAGAATATCTAATGAGCATAAATCCATAGCCTTTGTACACTTGTCCGAGGAGGCGTAGTACGATAAAGAGCGATCTTACATGCATTAGTCCATTGAAGTATTGTAGGGAGGTCTTGTGCAATGACTGTTAAGTAAAAAAAATGCAAAAGTAAATAATGCAAGTGATACTTTGTTTAGGGGTTGAATTCGATCCCTAATTTTTCATGCAATAAATGACTAGACGGAATAATCAAAATTTATGTATCAATAACAGTACAATATTTTTATCTTTAAATTTAAAATAATTTACTCAAAATAAACAACAAGATTATAAATCAATAGCTGCACTTCGAGTTCACGTGCACTTAACATGAATTTCAAACATCATTTAAAAGTCTGTATTGAGTTTGGGACGTGATAGGTTTCTAGTTCAAAGTAACCAGGCCCATAGGGGATAGCCATCCCCCAAATCAATCTCCCGAACATCACTTTATATTATATCTAGACAGCTTAAAATTTGTGAAAAGCATAACGTCTCGATGGTTGGACAATCCAAAATCTCCTTTTGTCTTTGTATCTTTATTTTTCTCAATGAAAAGGAATATCCTTTTAGTATTTTACGTCAAAAAGATGGTGAGGTCCGCAAGAAACCTAGGACGAATGGTTTAGATCATCATTTTATGTTATATATGTGTTGCGACCTAAATTTCTCAGACTAATAGATTATTAAGTTTAAGCTTAACTTGGGCCCTCCCAAGCCTTGTCAATTAGCAACTTAGAGTTTAAGTTTTTTTTTTTTAACATGTAAAAATTTTTCATGCTTGGAGTCGCTACTAATTTATTTGTGGTAGGTCGATTAGAAACCTAAATAAAATATAGGGAGATATATTTTATTCCTACGAACTAGAGATTCTAAGCTCGGAGACTTGATTACGCTAGATATAGTCTAACGCCATTTCGGTACATTTTCTTTTCAAAAAATGTTTATGCGAGCTGTCTGAATCTATTTTATTACCTAATCACTAATATGTGAGGTGTTCATGCAGGTGCGTAACCCACCGATTTAACACCCAAGAAAGTAATAAATAAATTGCAAGATTAGGAGAATGACGCACCTTAGAGCAACGCAAGCATCTGTATTGTTAGTAGAAAGTTACACAGATAATCATAATATGATTTCTAATTAACAAAGCAAGGCACTCAAGATGTTCTTTAGGGTTTGCGCTTTATTAAAATGCAAACTAACCTATATGCAATGACATGCAAAAAATGACATGCGATTAATGCAACCTAGCATGCGAACTATATGTCATGCGACGACGTGACCTAATTCTAATGGCAGACAAATGATTTATTTTTTGTATTTTTCTCATAAAATTTGGAATAAAAAAATGTCTAAGTTAACATGCAATTTATCTTGATCTGTCCTAAATTGACTCATTTTTTTGGGATTTTCATGGAAATTCGAAATCTAAATATCCTAAATAATCTACAAAGATTAAAACAATTTCTAATTTAAACTAGGAAATACGCTACTCTAAATCCCAATTTAAATCAAATAATTATCTTACTCTCTTAGATATATTTAGGATTCTTTAAGCATGCAAACTTTTAATTTAAATTCTAATTAACATATTTTTGGATTTTCTTTATTTAAAAAAGAAAGCAATCAAAGAAAGATAACAACCGCACTCAAATAATTTACGCAATTTGTAAGATTCTTCTTATCAAATTTGGATTAGGAAAAGAAATCAAACTAGCAATCATATTTATAGGGTTATAGATATCGACGGAAAGTTGATTATTCGAATTTGGAAAGTGAATAAAATCTATTATCGTAACCAAGTGATTATGGATAAGATAACGATTTTCTGTATCGCCGCGTATCTCCCCTTAGGGATAAGGTCTGATAGTCATCCAGATACGTTGCCAAATTAGGAAAAATTCCTAATTTTGAGTATTTTAGAACATTACGGATAAAACAAACATTATCCTAAGGTATCTAGTCAATCACGTAATATTCACGAAATATTCAAAATATTTAAACTAAGAATTTAAATATTTTGAAAATATACTAGATAGAGATTTTTACTATATTTTGCGAATTTCTTTCCAAATTTGAATTTACGGTAAATCGGGATCGCGGATCCAGACTGTGGCCGACAGATCAACGGTGGGGCGACGGTGGGCATGACAGCGGTTAGGAGTGGCTCGGCTAGGCTCTGGGCTCACGGGCAAGGCTGATGGTCAAGCTAATCTAGTGAGCAAGCAGCAACACAGGGACGACTCTGGGAATTTGGTGAGTACAGTGGCCAAACATGGACGTACGTGCAAGAACTTGACTTCTTCACCTTCCACAAATGATTTTTCTTTGTCGTTTGTCTTCCTTCCTTTACATGTGTTGATATTATCAAGGAAGTAAAGGTATGGATGAAGATGGGATTACGTCACTCCCTGTTTCCTCCCATTAATTCTTCAGAACGAGTCAACGGTGCTCTTGCTCACTGATGATGTCAAAGACTCTCTTGTTGTTGATCTTGTGTCGGAAAGACACCCAAGATGCTACACTTTGCCAAGATTACCACTGGGTGGGAGTAAGGCCATTGGAAACGCGCCAGCACAAACAAGAACGCCACAGGAAGATGCGCAACAACCCCTAGACTTGATAAAGGGCTCTTTGGACTCGGCAAAAAATCGTCGAAACCCAATAGAAGACTTGCTAGAACCTTCGGACTTGCTGGGATTTCCCGGAGCAGCTGAGGATGCTTTGAAGACGTCCGGCTTACTTCGTTAAAAACAACATCTTGCTTTAAGGACAGCAATGAAATCAAACTTTGCTTCATCGATTTCTCTCAATTTTTGTCCTTTCTCACGTGTGTCTCTCGTGTTCTCAGGAATTGCGTTTTGGAAATTATCAGAGCCCTCTTGATTGAGGGGTATAATCACATATTTATATCGCAACTCTAAGTTAATTGGCCGAGCTTCCTAGTCCTAATGGGCTTATGCTTAGGCTTTTATCCTTTAATTTTTATTTAATTCCAAATGGGCCGAATTAATTTCGACTTTTCTCTAATTAAGCTTGATGGACTGATTTAAGCCCAAATTAAGACAATCAAGGCCTTTTAGACTTGTGATTTTCGGTCCCCGTCTTCCAAGCGAGACGAGCTTTGTTCGGTACTTGAGCTTGATTTATGCAATGGATTTTCAACTTACTCACTACCGCCGGTCCGATGTTGAATGCAATTAAACTATATGATCCTAAGCTATATACTGTGTGATTTAGATATTTTTGTTTAAGGATTAAAATTTAATCCCTAATTTTCTATGCATTTAATCACTAATTAGTTAGTCAAAATTTAGGTGTCAATAATATGGATAGCTGAAAATTTATGAAAAGTATAAACGATGAAGAGAAGATAAAAAGAGGATGACAACGTCAAAAGATGGATCTGCCAATCGCTCCTTTAGTTATGGCGGGCCATCATCGAGATCTGAAAAGGATTTCTTATTTGTCCTTCCATGTTAGAAATAGAAACGCCCTATGAAGTTGGGCCATTAGCGTTAGCCGTCGTCAGCCGAGGAGAAATTAGAAAATTTAGGACGTGAATGATAATTATTCTATTTTTTTTATTTTTCTATTTCTAAGAATAGGTTTGGAACAGAAATCTAATTGGTAATGTAATTTCATTTTTTTTTTATTTCTGGAATAAATTTATACTTCAGACATAGATTTGGAATAGAAATAAAAAAGTAAAAAAATCTATTTTTTTTTAATTTCTGGAACAAAAATGAGAAATAAAAACTCTTCTTATCGCTTGCCCTCGCTACTAGCTAGCCACCCACTTGCCGTTCGCTATTGCCCCCGGCCACCTCCCGCCGCCATCCTTCACTGACCGCTTCCTCTCGCCGTCATCCTTCGTTGTTCGCCATTGCCCAACACAGGCCACCATCCACCTGTTGCTGCCTCCCGCTATCCTTCGTCGCCACTTGTCGACCACCGTCCACCGCCGGCCACCGTCCTCCACCGTCCAACTCCGGCGACCACCCGACGTTGATGGCTACTTGCCGTTGGCCTCCTTGCTCCACCGCCCAGCGCTAGCCATGGCCATCCATCGTCGATTACCGGCCACCGTCCTCTGCCGCCGGCCATTGACCTTCGCAGCCGGCCACCGTCCTTTGTTGCCCAACGCCGGTGGCCACTCGTCTCCACTGGCTACCCGCTGCCAATTATCACCCTCCACCACCTACTGTCAGCCGCCACCTATCACCAACTACCATCCTTTGCCACCCGTCGTCCTCCACCGGCCGCCTAGAAAGGAGAAATTTTATATCGTTATCAAACTAATTTCTATTTCGAAAACAGAAATTTTATATCGTTATTACACGCATTTTTGCTCAGAGACTCATCTAGAGAATAGAAATAGAAAAATCAATTTCTGGCCAGAAATTGATTTTTTGAACAGAATAGTTATCATTCGTGGCCTTAAAAAATTCAACTCGTTCTTCTCGTCTCGAATGAAAGGTTCGTTGTGATTTGACATCTAAGATGTGTACGCTACCCACGTGATTCTTGCTCTATCATTTCCGCTTGTTGTGGAGATCAAGATCATCATCAAGAAAAGCTCAAAACAGCACCAGACTTTTTCATTGCGGGGTCGGTCTCGTCCTAGGAGTTATTGATTTGGACCGTCGAAAATTCGGAACCGTGTGTACGCCCATGGGTGGAATTCGAATTGAAACAATAATGTACCCGAGGCTCATACTTTGGAAATTTTGTGTTGATTACTGAGTTGGATATGGAGGATGATGACGCAAGGTTTAGCAAGTAATTCAAGCAAAATCTTGCTTAGAGAATAATCCCGAAATTCAATATTGATGATAATGTTATATCTCTTTCAAAAAGAACTCTCAAACAAGCTTATATATATCCTTCAACCAAACCCTACTAGGACTATAAAGCATAAAATATCAAAATTACAAAAATGCCCTTAAAATTAAAATCCATAAAAAAAAATTAAAATAATAGAAAAACCCATGTAAATGAGTTGGCTGTGAGTTGTGATCAGACCGCCGTTTTGCTTCAAACAACCGAATTCGAGCCCGATCCAATGTCGTCAACCGAGTTCGCTGGTTCTAGGTGGATTATCGTTTCGCCTTCCGTTTGGATTTATGTCTGTCCAATTGGTCCAGAAATGCACCACTAATATATTCTGCATCATTCTTCTCCACTTGAAAAGAACTTGTCCTTGAGTTAAAATCAGGATCTAGATATAACAACTCTATAGGCTCATGAAACGGTGATAAATCAGCAACATTGAAAGTGTTAGATATGCCCATACTATGTGGAAGGTCTAGAACATAAGCATTATCAACATTGATTTATAATGGAATGTCGCGCTGTTTTTCTCGTGAACGTAAGTCATTACGATCAAACCACTTAAATCTGATTTTCAATTTATTTTTTTAATTCTATCAATTTTACTATTTAATTGCTTAGCTTCTACAACAGCAGCCATGGTCACTTGAGCACGAGCTCGCGACCATGATCACGGTCGCTCGAGCTTGAGATCGAGCTCCGTGGCCATGGTGGCAACAAGAAGAAAAGCAAGCACACGGGAAAGGAGGAGAGAGATCACAGAAAGAAGACGCAGCAATGAATAAAGAGAGAGAGAGAGAGAGAGAGAGAGAGAGAGAGAGAGAGAGAGAGAGAGGAGGCAAAAGTTTAAACGAGGAAAAGGTGGGATCCGATCAACGCATGGACGTGTCACCCATTGAATGGGATGACCCCACGATGACGTGGAGGGGCTGAACCACCCAGTATTTTCTCCTGGAACATCACTTGCACGAAAAGGCTTGTGTTCTGAGTGCATTACGATGTCAAATGTCGATATTACCGTTTACCAATCGTATGCATACTGTGTGACTTGTCGTGTACGGACTTATTCATCCTTTCCTTGCACATACGCCAATCCTACAGGTTTATTAGTCGTCCATCAGATCTCCACCACAATCTCATATGGCCATAACATTGTCATCATCCATTGAATGATTGCAATGTATCCCTTGCCCCCCGCTTTGCTTGGCCCGACTTACCTCACTATCTACTAATACACCTTTCTCTCACATGTATGAGCGTGCGCACTTGCGTACATATATATTGAAACATTCCATTCTTCCACTTATATGTTTGGTCCAAAAAGTTTGCAAAATCAATCTTCAAAGAAAGGGGTTGAGTGGTTGCTTTATTGTAACGCAGCAAATTCCTTATTCGTGGGTAATCTTGAGAGCTATGCGCGTCACCCAATGAGTGAATCATTGTCCGATGCATGTAGATGTGGCAATTTATGTATGTTCTAGGATTTCTTCGAGCCAAAAGTTCAAAGTACGTGCTATAAGAGAAAGACTACAATAAAATTCAGACACTGCATTGATTTACCACATTCCATCTCGATCTATCCACTTAATATCGTCACTTTTCTACATTAACCTTTGGGCCATGTGACAAAACCGACGGACAAGATACATAAGCTAATGAATTCTTTTTCGGAAAAATTTAAAAATTATGCCCACTTTTTATATCCCCAGATCAGTTTCCAAGCAAAATCCCCAAGCTAAAAGACCAATTTACCCCTCAAACACATAGACGAGGGGTTGAGCTTTACTCGGATCTAATTGAGCTCGGTGCCTCCATAGCTCAATTACATCTGGTCGAGCTCTACGCCTTAACGGAGAAAAAACCATATCTGGGGCATGGAGCTTGACCAGATCTGATGTCTAGCCGTTTGTTGACGTTTGGTAGAGGTGGGAGAGAGAGATACGAGTCAA
Organism: Syzygium aqueum; assembly: GCA_031216185.1. Classification (NCBI taxonomy): domain Eukaryota; kingdom Viridiplantae; phylum Streptophyta; class Magnoliopsida; order Myrtales; family Myrtaceae; genus Syzygium; species Syzygium aqueum. The sequence goes on from CM062236.1 coordinate 10,020,358, forward strand.
GCTTGAGTTCAGGTTACTCGAGTATCTCGTCAAGTCAATCTTGAGCCAACTGATACTCAATTAGATTAGTCGCGATCCTAATCGAGTTTTGATTATTTCTTCCAAAAATATTTAATACTTATAAAAAAAATAGACATGAAATACTCAAAATACATGGCATTTGAGCATATTAGACTCGAGCTCAAGTTTATAAATTAATTATTATCAGGTCGAGGCTAGTCGAGTTAGCTTGAGTATATTAATTTTCTAATCGACATCTAACAAAGTCAAGATCAGAATATCTAATGAGCATAAATCCATAGCCTTTGTACACTTGTCCGAGGAGGCGTAGTACGATAAAGAGCGATCTTACATGCATTAGTCCATTGAAGTATTGTAGGGAGGTCTTGTGCAATGACTGTTAAGTAAAAAAAATGCAAAAGTAAATAATGCAAGTGATACTTTGTTTAGGGGTTGAATTCGATCCCTAATTTTTCATGCAATAAATGACTAGACGGAATAATCAAAATTTAAGTGTCAATAACAGTAAAATGTTTTTATCTTTAATTTTAAAATAATTTACTCAAAATAAACAAGATTATAAATCAATAGCTGCACTTCGAGTTCACGTGCACTTAACATGAATTTCAAACATCATTTAAAAGTCCATATTGAGTTTGGGACGTGTTAGGTTTCTAGTTCAAAGTAATCAGGCCCAGAGGGGATAGCCATCCCCCAAATCAATCTCCCAGACATCACTTTATATTATATGTAGACAGCTTAAAATTTATGAAAAGCATAACGTCTCGATGGTTGAACAACCCAAAATCTCTTGCTCTCTTTGTATCTTTATCTTTCTCAATGAAAAGGAATATCCTTTTAATGTTTTCCGTCAAAAAGATGATGAGGTCCGCACGAAACCTATGACAAAACGGTTTAGATCATCATTTTATATTATACATGGATAGCTGAAAATTTGTGAAAAGTATCAACGATGAAGAGAAGACAAAAAGAGGATGACAATGCCAAAAGATGGATCTGCATATAGCTCCTTTAATTATGACAGGCCATCGTCGAGATCTGAAAAGGATTTCTTGTTTGTCCTTCCATGTTTGAAATAGAAACGCCCTATGAAGTTGGGCCATTAGGGTTAGCCATAGTCTACTGAGAAAAAATTAAAAAATTTAGGACGCGAATAATAATCATTCTATTTTTTTATTTTTTATTCCTGAAAATAGGTTTGGAACACAAATGTTTGGTAACACAATTTTATGTTTCTATTTCAGGAACAAATTTCTACATCAGAAATAGGTTTGGAATAGAAATCAGAAGTAAAAAATATATACTTTTCTATTTTTAGAACAAAAATAATGAATAAAAACTCTTCATATCGCTCGCTCTCGCTACTAGCTAGCCATCCATTCACCGCTCGCTATTGTCGCCCGCCGCCGTCTTTTGCTGACTACTTCCTCTCGCCGTCGGCCGCCTCCCGTCGCCACCCTTCGCCAACTGCTTCCTCTCACCACTATCCTCTATTGTTCGCTGCCGGGCGCTCTACTCCACCACTAGCTACCTCTTGCTGCTAGCCACCCTCCTCCGCCGCCGGATGCTAGCAGCCACCCAACGCCGCTGGCCACCCGCCATTGGCCGTTGTGCTCCACCACCCGGCGCCGGCCACCGTCCTCCGCCGCTAGCTATTGTGCTTTACCCGCCATCGTCCTTCGCCGCTCAACGCCGGCGACCACCCACCACCGGCTGCCGTGCTCCACCGCCCAGCGCCGGCCACCGTCCTTTGCCGCCGGCCACCGTCCTTTGCCACCGGCCGCCGTGCTCCACCCGCCACCATTCTTTGCCGCTCGACACCGACGGCCACCCGCCACCGGCTTCAGTGCTCCACCGCCCGACACCGGTGGCCACTTGCCACCGGTTGCCGTGCTCCATTGTCCGACGCCGGCGACCGTCCTCCGCTGCCGACCGCCGTTCTCCACTTGCCACCGCCGGGAGCCTCTTGCAGGAGGCCGCCTTTTGCCGTTGGCCACCGTCCTCTGTCGCTGGCCGCCTGCCGCCGCCGGCCACCGTCCTTCACCACGCTGTCCTCTGCTGGTTGGCTGAAAGGGTAAAATTTTGTATCGTTATCAAATGAATTCTTTTTCGAAAATAGAAATTTTATGTCATTATCAAATGTGTATTTTTCTCAAAAACTCATTCAGGGGATAGAAATAGAATCAGAAATTGATTTCTGGAATAGAATGATTATCGTCCGGGCCCTTAAAATCTCTAACTCATTCTTCTCTTCTGAAATGAAAGGTCTATTGTGATTTGACATCCAAGATGTGTACGCTTCCCACGTGATTCTTGCTTTTATCGTTTCCGCGTGTTGTGGAGATCAAGATCATCATCGAGCAAAGCTCAAAACAGCACCAAAAGTTGCAAGTCGCCCATTCCAGCAAAGTTTAAGCTTCTTCCACAAGACCTTATCGTCCATGGCCGACGAGTTTGGACCCATCTTCACCCTCAGGCTCGGATCCTTCCGGGCTGCTGCCGTGCTGAGCGGCTCCGAGATGGCCAAAGAATGCTCCACCGAACACGGCGTGGACCCTCCCCTCTCCTCTCGTTGGCGGTTGCTGTTCATTGCATATGGGCTGAGGGGATGGACTCCACCCATCCCGTCACCGTCAACTTTTTCATCGCGGGGTCGGTCCCGTCCTAGGAGCTATTGATTTGGACAGTCGGAAATTCACATCCACGTGTGCGCCCATGGGTGGAATTCGAATTGAAACAATAATGTACCCGGGGCTCACACTTTGGAAATTTTGTGTTGATTACTGAAGTTGGATATGGAGGACGACCCCCAATGCGCTGAAGTTTCGACCATGTACAGGGAAAAAAAACACTTGAGAAAACTCATATGCATGTATCTTGTCCTTTGACATCCGACTAATTCCTATTGAGGTCCTTGCGGCCCATAAACACCGGATAATTACAAGAGCATTTAGTACCTAAATCCGTGTGAAGAGGATGGAGGTGCTTATCACTTGAACAACCGCGTCTTAAATATATTCAAACTGGTTGAAAATGGTCTACAAGTGCGTTTGTTTTTCGATAAGCATGTTCATTGTTCATCCTCTTCTTCATCTTATGATTTGTTTATTTTGCGAAAAATGAATAATTTGAAAAATATATTTTTATAAATTATCGCTAGTATCACCTACAAAAAAGAAAGAAAAAAATTTCACTGTGTACGAAAATGATCGAATATAAATTGTTGTTGATTTGACTAATAATTTTAAGTAACACAAGTGATATTTTCGGGAAAATGTTTTACAAATCATTTTTTTTTTACGAAACAAACAAAGCCCATGGTTCGTTTGTGTTGAAGAAAAATTGTTTTCAAGAAATTATTTTTTGATTTTACAGTATTTGATTGACGGAAACCTAGTCAATCTACGGAAATGCTTACATAGGCAAAAAACAACAAGTTTAGAGTGGATAAAAATAACTTCCCCATGTGGCAAAAACCACCAAACAAATGAAAACTAACAATTTTCCTTGAATATGAATTTTATGAAAAATATCTTTTGTTATCATAAAGTTTTCAATGAAAATTGGAAAATACTTCGTGATAAAATAAAATGATTTCTGGAAAATCATTTTTCAAGAAAAGGTTTTCCCTTTTTAGGTTGGGAAATTCATTTTCCTAACTTGAAGCATACAAATCTTCTATGGCCATAAATAGTTTTCCGTTAATTAATCATTTTCAGCAAATCAAAGTCCAGAAAACTAATTTGCGAAAAATTCTTTCACTTAAACAAATGCACTCTAAGGGTGAATTTGTTTCACAGAAAACTCAATGATAAAAGAAAATGATTTTTCGAAAGGCATTTTTCATGAATACAATTAGTTTTCCTTTGTTTGGTGATGCATGATAAAAAAATTTGGATTTCATTGGAAACTAATTTAAATTTTATCTTGGGCAAAAAAAAATAAAAATTTTTAATAATTTTTATTATTTGAAAAATTAGAATTTTTAATTATTTTAATTTCTTTTTAAAAAAATCAATTATTTTTAAATTTCTTTCCTTTTCTTTTTCCTCCTTCCTCCTCCATGACTGGCTAGCAGCGGCCACTAGTGGGCAAGAGGCTCACCTGGATCGGCCAAGCCTTGAGTTCGCTGGCTTGTGTCTTGGCCAGTCGCTGGGCAGGCCGTCGCTGAGGCACACAACCATTGAAGGAAAAAGGAAGGAAAAGAAAGAAAAGAGAAAAGAAAAGAAGAGAAAAAAAGAAAAAACATTCAAATTCAAATTTTTTGAAAAAATTTATTTTTATAAGAACAAACATTTCATTAACCAAAAACCCGAACCTGAGCATTGAGGACCCGCACACGGCCTTTGTGGACTTGGGCTTGAGGGTTGGGACTAGAGTTCGAGCGTCAAAGACCGGAGCACGACCTTTATGGAATCGAGTTCGGGTTCCGGAGTATCGGATATAGGCACTAGGGATTTGGGCTCGGCCTTGATAGACCCAAGTATGGGCACTGGGGGCCGGGCTCGGGGCACCGGGCCAGGCTCAGCCTCAATGGACTTGGGCCTGGACGCGAAAAACCTTGTCATGAATTCCGAGATCTGAGAACCAATGTTGAGATTTTCGTGCCCAAGTATAGAGTTTCTAGTCCAAGCACTGCTAATTATATTTTGAAAAACGTTTTCCGATTCTTTCAAAGATAAAATCATTTTCTTAAATTTAAACTTTAGTAGAAAAAATTTTCCGTTGACTCATTTTTCTAAACAAACTAAATGCCAGAAAATGAGAAAAATATTTTCTTAAAAAATATTTTTTGCGAAATAAGCAGACCCTAAGTAACATGTTGGTTCCGCTACTAAATACTCTATCAAGTGGTAAGTGAATTTGGGGATGGGGCGCTAGTATTATAGACGTAGGGTTGGACTTTCACACTCGATAAAGAGGTGGAGCAAAATTAATGAGACGAGAGTGAAAGATAAGAAACACCAAAAAAGAAAGACGTGTTGGTTCCTCGTACATAAACGATGAGAACTAAGTAGGACAAATAATTGTTTAGCAAAAAAAAAAGTACGACAAATAATTAAACTAGAAGGACATGTAAATATGGGATAAGTACAATCAAAGTCCTAAAATTTATCACAAAAGTGCAATTGAGTCCTAAAACTTTCATAATGTGCAATTAAGTCCTAAAACCTTATTAGAAAAGTGCAATTAAGCCATAAAACTTTCAAAAAGTGCAAATAAGTCCTAAAACTTATCACGAAAGTGCAAATAAGTCCTAAAACTTGTCAAATTGGTTCAATCAAGCCCTTTCATTGATTATATTTTTTGGAAGTTTTAGGGCTTGAATGCATATTTGTGATAAGTTAGGACTTTATTGCATTTTCGTGATAAGTTTTAGGACTTGGTTGTATTTTTTTAAAATTTTAGGATTTGATTGTATTTTCATGATAAATTTTAAGATTTAATTATATTTTTTAAAAATTTTAGAACTTAATTATACTTGCATGATAAGTTGTAGGGTTTCTAACGCTACTATTCCCGTAAATATCTACACGGAAGTACTAGCGTCAAAGATTTCCACTACCAACGTAGGGACCACCACAAACAATCTCAGCCGGAAATTTTCAATCCGTTTCTTTTCTTCTTGCAATAAATTTTGAGCTTACAACCCTCACAGGGCATCATCCCCTTTTCCTCGGAGTTTCTACACATTATATGCTGCAAAAATGGACTCTGTGCTTCAAGACCCATCCCACTTGTCCGGAAGAATCCTAGCCATCCTCGTCCTATCAGTCCTTGTATTATTCAAATCGAAATCATCAAGCAAGCTCAAAACACCACCGGAAGCCGCAGGCGAATGGCCCGTCGTAGGTCACTTGCCCTTGTTAGCAAAATCCAAGCTTCCCCACAAGACCTTAGCGTTCATGGCCGACCAGTATGGACCCATCTTCACCATCCGGCTTGGGATGTTCCCGGCCCTAGTGGTGAGCAGTTCCGAGATGGCCAAGGAGTGTTTCACCAAGAACGACGTCGCATTGTCCACTCGGCCACGGCAATTGGCCGCAGAGATCCTGGGCTATGGCTACGCCATGTTCGGATTCGCGCCTTACGGCCTGTACTGGCGTGAGATGACGAAGATGGCTACCTTCGAGCTGCTCTCAAACCAGAGGGTCAAGTTGTTGCTCAACCCTACTCTGGCCTCGGAAGCGGACATGGCCATCCAAGAGCTGTACGAGCTTTGGATTGAGAACAAGGACTATTCAGGCGATGGTTCTTCTGATATTGATGAACATTCGATATGTTGTTTTGGTTAATCTTGATGGCAGGCCTTTTCATGGTCGTTTTTATAATTTTTCTTTTTTCGGTAAGCAACGGTCGTTTCATAGTATAGATGAGCTAGCTGAAGAAATGGTTGAAATTGAAATTCACAGAGTTTTCTTACTACCTTATAGTCCGTTTATGTCTGTTTAATAAAATAAAGGCTCCACTTAATTATTTCCATACCGGCAGACAAAGACAATCTGATGCTTGTACTATCTTAGTCAATGGGATTTATTTGGAAATCAACACCCTAAATGAAGTGGTGAGTCTTGTGAGGTATTCAACGAAGTCCATGTTCTAATAATTTGCTGGACCGGTTGACGGTTCGGGAACGACTCCCCTGTGGTTGACATGCAATACAAGTTCGGTTCTTCTAGCAATAAATGCAAATACAAAGAATCGCATACTTCGCTCACTCACCTAGGTCTTGATTCACATCTTTCTTGGTTCATAATTCATGAGACTAGCGAGGGTATTTGCAGTTACTCGATCACCTAACCATGAGTTTTCTTGCTGTAAAAAAAATTACATAGAATGACAAAGGAGATCAATGAAGTATTTTTGAGTGTTCGGTTCGTCTATCCTTTTAGTTCACGAGAATAATCGTAACATCTAGTTCATTTTGATTCATTAGGTCATGTTATGGTCAACTTGAAGCAATGGTTTGCAAAGTTCACTCTGAACGTGGCCGTCCGCATTGTGGCCGGAAAGCGGTACTGTGCGGCGGATGAGGAAGAGAAGCAGAGGTGCCACAAGGCGTTACGAGAGCTCTTCCACTTCTTTGGGTTGTTTTTAGCGGCAGACAATCTTCCTTTCTTGAGGTGGCTCAACTTAGGTGGACATGAGAAGGCCATGAAAAGGACTGCAGAAGAACTAGATGAAATTATAGGTGGCTGGTTAGAGGAGCACAAGAGGAATTATAAAGATCTGAGCGAGACCGATGGTAATGGTGATTTCATGGACGTCATGCTTTCGGTCCTTAAAGACAAGGAGAACGGAGGTTATGATGTTGATACGATTATAAAAGCTACATCCTTGGTAAGTTTTTGTTCCCTCGCTCTTAGATTAGTCTTTTCTTCTTTATAATGCTAGTTGTCCACATATCAACGTAGGCAGGAGGCGATTATCCATAGGTCTAGTTATTTTCAACCACATGGTCCAGATGATCCGGTTCAAGAGCTGAAACCACATAAATCGATTAGGAAGGGATTCTAGAAAACCTAGAATTAAGAATCACATTGATTTATTGATTTAGCCTTGTCGAATTTACTCACTACTTGTAAATCAAATTAATGTTTGAGAGACATTCAATAATTCTTTTTATGTCTTCTTGAAAGCAAAGCCTAAATTTCTCTAAGTATGTTAGCCCATTACTAAGTTTTTTACCATATTCTTCAATAAATTTACAAATTCTGGGATACGTTTGTTTCACGGAAAATGAATAATTTGTAAAACAATTTTTTTTAAAATAATCGCTTGTATCATTTACAAAATAAATGAACAAAAAATATTTTCGTCATCCATGAAAATGTTTAAACATAAATTGTTGTCGACAATGAAAACATTTTTCATTAACCGATTTTTTCAAATGGTACAAACGATTATTTTTCGGAATATATTTTCTAAATCGTTTATTTTTCACAAAACAAACAAATTCTTTATGTGATCTTCTCGTGATAATATGAATTTGCTAGAACTAGCTTGGGAACTCGGTGGTAACATTTCTAAGGAGAGATAACATGTGGAGCGATATGTTATACATTGTTGATTTGGTTTCTAACTTCTTCGGAAAACGATAAAGTCTAAAACAAGAGCCAAATCTAATTTTAAGCGTTCTATCCCGTGACTTATAAGTAGGAGTCCATGCCTTCCCCATTTGGTTACCTCGTTAAGTCCACTTAAAATAAAAGTCGAGGGTGCAATTAAAAGAAATTAAATTTGAGTTACTTTTATTTCCCATGTCGTACATCGTTTTAAGTCCCAATTTCTCGAAACCTAGACTTCAACAATATGGTGGCTCGTCGCCAGAGTGCCTTTTCTATTTTTGTGGATACTTAAACTAAACATGAAGGCTAGAAAGAATTCATTAGACTTACATAAGTCCGTTTGATAGGGACAGGGAAATTGTACAATCAATTCTAAACATGTTTTATATATGACAATTCAATTCTAAATTTTTAATTTTTTTCCGGGACTATGCATTATGAGGATAGAGTAATATACTCAGAAGAATTGGGCAGGAGTTGAGCTTGAATAACAGGTCAGGGTCATAGATGATTTGGGCCAGTTATGAAGTTTCCTCATGAATGGAGCAATTCTTATGCATTCGTTACTTATATTATTTTGGGCTTATTTCTATTTTCATTGAGGCTATTTCCACTTCCTGTATGATTAAATCCATCATATATCCACCAGTTACAAAAAATTGCCAATGATGATTTTATCTTTGCACAGTTTTCTTTAATTTAGTTATTTTCCTATTATGGATTTCTTTCAAATTTAAACTCATTGTTGTTTAGAAAATAAAATAATTACCCACTTTTTCACCATTACTCTTATCGCAATTTATTAAATTTTTCGTCGCTTCTACCTGAAAGGATCACCTTTTTGTGAATATGTTATTTGTTATTTGATTAGTCTCATATAAAATATCAAATCTCTTTAGTTCCTATATAAAAAAAATTAGTGATTTTTTTTTACCGTTAATGAGATAATTTTACATAGAGTATCTAAGAAATTCTAAGAGTGTCTACAAATTCACTAAAAAAAAGGATGTAAAAAAGGTTCTACATATCGAGGCACCTTAATATTTTTTTCTTAAACACTTTATGGATGACATTGATTTTTGTTAATCTCAAATTAATCAAATTTAACAGTCCTTTTAATTTTTTCTTATTTCATGCAAAATTTTAATTTCATATTTTAAATTTTCGGATTAGGGAATATAACAATGATTTTAATTTAAAAAATCTTTAAAAAGGGCTGTTTTTTGTTTCATTATTTTCCCATAACCCACTATGTGTATGTAAAAGACAACTGTTAAGAAAAAAGTTTCGCAGTGATGTTCACAACAAAAATAAAAGTTCATAATATTTTACTATGGAAAAAAGTTCATGTTCATATTTTTCAGGGTTTATAATTATTAATTAATTAATTAATTATCTTGACAACGTCGAAAAGAATTAGGTTTTTTGAAATTTCTTGTATAGTAATGCCCAATAAATTTTTTTAAATAAAAAAACATATGATTCATAACTATGGCAACTAAAACCCAACATAAAAATAGAAAAATAAAAAAATAAGAATGAAAGTGAATAAATTTGAGATTCACCACTTTAAATATTAATTTCGATGATTAAGGGCAATTTGGTCTCTTAAATGAGAATATGATGAATTTAGTAATATTGTAGGAGGAAAGAGCCTCACCCCAAATTTGATCCACTCATTTGTGCAATTTCTTATTAATTGGATCTTCAAACTTCTTTTGGTGCAAATTAGGTTCCCTAAATCACTTGATTAGTTAATTCCTCTTTTAATTATCATATTTATTTATGTTAATCTGGTTCTTTTATGTGCCTAATTTAATATTATAAAAAGTGAAATGTATTTTATAGTTCTAAATGGGCCTAAGGAAGTCAATCACAAACTTGCGTTATCTTGTACCACTTTTTTCTAGCCCATCAAGTGGGAGGGCAAATGATCTTAGATTGCGAATTGCGTTGTAGTTAATCTTCATATCTCACTTCTAACGAGGAACATATGTTGCTCGTATGTGAAAGACGGTGATTACGGGCGGCAGTGATACCACAATGGTCACCCTGACATGGGCGATCTCGCTGTTGCTCAACAACCTTCACATCCTGAAGAGAGCTCAAAACGAGCTCGACACTCAGATCGGCAAGCAGAGGCATGTGAAAGAAGCGGACATTGCCAGCTTGACCTATCTCCAAGCCATAGTGAAGGAAACCCTCCGATTATACCCAGCAGCCCCAATCTCGGGGTTGCGCCTGTTCACCGAGGATTGCACAGTCGGCGAGTACCACGTGCCCAAGGGCACGAGGTTGATATTGAACATCTGGAAAATCCAAACCGACCCTAGGACATGGCCCGATCCATTGGAGTTTAGGCCAGAGAGGTTCTTGAGCAACCATAAGGACATCGATGTGAAGGACTCCAACTTTGCGCTCCTACCATTTAGAGGGGGAAGGTGAATTTGTCCCGAAATATCTTTCGCACTCGAGATGGTGCATTTTCTTCTAGCCAGGTTCTTACAAGCATTCGAGATAGCCACTGTGGATGATTCACCGGTGGATATGTCTGAGATCTTCGGACTTACGAATTTAAAGGTGACCCCACTTGAAGTTATGCTCAGGCCAAGATTAACTCAGGAACTCTATCAATTGAGGTAGTGGAGAGTTTATTTATGAAAGAAAAGCTCTTGGAAATGTACAACTAGGCGAATGTGTACGCACTCCCTCCATGCGTGGCTCATGGAAGACATAATCACATATCTAGACTCTTCGGGTTGGAGTTGCTGACCCTGTAACTTCACTTGCATGAAAAAGCTGATCCGTTCGTGATTGCATTGCGATGTCAAATGTCATTACTATCGTTCACCACTTGCATGCAATACTGTGTGACCTGTCGTGTATGGACTAATTCATGCTTTCCTTGCCCAAATGCCAATAAGATCTAACCATTCAATCTCATATAGCCATACACATCGTTATCATCCATTGGATGATTGCAATGTATTTCTTCCCCCTCTGCGCTACTTGGACCTACTTACCTCACTATCTACCAACACACTTCTCTCACACGTATGAACGCGCGCGCATGCGTACATATAAATTGAAAGATTCGAATCTTGCAATTATATGCTCTGTCCAAACAGTTGAAAAATCAATCTTCAAAGAAAGAGCTTGAGTGGTTGCTTAATTTTAATGCAACAAATTCGTATTTGTGAGTAATCTTTGAGAGCCATGCATGTCACCCTCTTAGTGGAGTCTTACGTGATGCATGTGGATGTGATGATTTGCATATATTCTTGGAATTTGTCAAGCCAAAATTCAAAAGACGTGCTACGACAGAAAAGGCCGCGGTAAAATCCAAACACTTTATTGATTTACCATACTGATTTATCCACTTAATTTCGTCACATTTCTACATTAAGCTTTTGCACATGTAATAAAAGCAGCAAACAAGTTACATAAGCTAATATATTCTTTTTCGAAAAATCTCAAAAACTATCTCCACTTTTCATCCTCATATCAGTTAATATTATTAGTTTTGGATACTTTTTGCATTTCCCAAGGAAATCCCCAAACTAAAGGACCAATCTACCCCTCAAACACATTTATATGCGGATCGAAAATCTGTCTGTCTGTCTCTCTCTCTCTCTCTCTCAAGGTTGGGCTAGATGAGGGGTTGAGCTTGGCCCAGATCTAATTGAGCTCGATTCTACCATAGCTCGATTACATTTGGTCGAGCTCTACACCTTAACGGAGATGGAACCATACTTGGGACAGGGAGTTTGACCGTTCCGATGTCATGTCGTTTGTTGATGTTAGGCAGAGAGGGGTGTGTGAGAGAGAGAGAGAGACAGGGAGAGAAAGGGGGTGTCATGACAGATGGTGGTGAAATCGAATTAAGCTACCTCTGAGTAGCTCGTGTTCCGCTCGTTGACTGCTTGAGATTGACTTGCCCATTTTTGGTCAAGCTCGAGTTCGAGCTACTTTGAGTCTCTTGTCGAGTCAACCACGAGCCTATTGGTACTCAACTAGATTAGTCACGAGCCCAATTGAATTTTCATTATTTTTCCAAAAATAATTAATACTTATAAAAAGTAGACATTATATACTCAAAATACATGGCATTCTACTTTATTAAACTCGAGCTAAAACTTTATTTATAAATCTAACAATAATCAGGTTGAGTTTAGTCGAGTCAAGCTTGCGTATATTATTCTCTAATCGAGTCAAATTCGAGCAAGAAAATTGATAGTCAATCAAGCTCAAATCAAGTTTCAAGCACTACATAAGTCAAGGTTGAGCTTCACATGGTATCGACTCGACTCGGATTAATTATATAGCTAATGATGGAGAATTAGGGATGGAGGGATGAACAAGTGCGGCCAGAGGTGCTTGTCAGTGATGAGGCAGTGGATTGGCTTGAGGCACCAAGTGGAGATTTATAGCCGTCATGGGCGAAGCCGAGGGGGAGGGGCTGAGCTTGGCATGGTTTAGGGTTTTTGTTATTGGGAAAACATCTTTATGAAATTTTGATAATTCTAAAACTATCCTTAGTATTAATATATTCATGAGAAGTGCATATGTTCCTCGTTATTTCATTAAAGGCCATGATGATATCAATGGTCGTAATGAGTTTAGTGAAGATTGATTGCAAGGATTAAGACCTTGATAGTTGGTGAACAAGTCAGATATGACAAAGTGTACGTGAGGACTTGGAGATATGATGATCGATCTGTCACCAACATAAAGTCTTTGGAAGTTGACATACTTGGGAAGATCATTAGATGATTGATCACTTGTCATTCCACACAATTTGACAGTTCACAACATCAACAGACTAATAATAACAAGCACGTGCTACTATTGACTAATAGGGAGCGTTATACCGCATTGATATCAAGTCTTGAGAGATTATGGCAAACATGTTTGTTTAAGGAGCATCGTTACACATAAAGGACATAGCCAGTGACAAGCTAAGAAACCACAACAGAGGAACCAAGAATGAGTTAGAGAACAATTGACAATTATGATCAAACAATCAGAGGAATAGTAGATGTGATAGCTTTCGCAGAGTCCAGATTTGGAAACCTTGCTATTGCTGCGGGAACATATTGTATGGGAAATTGAGATCTTGGCAATTGCACCAATCAACATCCAACAGCTCCTAACTCTTCAAAAGAGTTTCCAAAGGTTGGATTAAATATGTATATAAGAGGAGGATCAAAGAAGCTTAAAAAGGTCGTACGGAAAAGCAGTATACTAGCGTTCTTCATTGTCATTCCTCACTAGCGATCAAAATTGTAATTCTATCCCTCTGAAATTCTTGGTAGAGTTCTTGCTGGCTTGTAATCATGATAAGATCAAGTGTACAGTAGTGATAGCAGATTTTATGCCCTAATAGGGTGATGTATCAATATTAAGTGACGAATTGATCCGGAATCCATTCTTGAAACCCCACGTCGACCCATACGGTAGAATTACACTTATTATGTACTGTCGTTGATCCAGGCACAAGCACATCTTGATATTTACAATCAAAGTACATGTGAGTTGGTGGTGGGAGGTCCATCCTACAAGTCCGTAAAAAGAAAGGGATAAGCCAAAACTCAATAAATAAAATTTCTAAGTCTAAGTTAAGATTCTCTTACCTTTCAACCCAGTACCAATTAATAACGTGAGTTCTAGATAAGTGCAAAATAATCACGTATGACTAATGCAGATGTAAATGCAGTATCTTTCCTATCATGAAATGCGAATGGAAAACATTAACAACATTATGCAAGCGGATGACATACTATTTCATGATGTGCAGATAGCATATGGTAGCTCACCGATATATACAAGTGAGTTTTAAACTCCTACACATCATTGGCCAGGACCTATTTGAACTCACGAGGCATCTCAATCGTCAAGGCATCGTCACCACCAATTCATGAGAGACGAAATCCATTTGATACATCTTTGTGCCCATCCACCATGGGTGTCTTCTACATCGATGAGAATAAATACACTGTTGTACATCTGCATGATGATGGTCATATCTTACATTATACCATGGCTACACAAGCCGAGTCATCATAAGATTTCATGTCATCTCAATTTTGTAAAGAACAGTCTCATACAGTAAAACATTCGCTCAGTAGCAGATAGGTCGTGGTAAATATCTTTATCATGTGGTATCGAAGGCATACACACCATCACAACACAACAATTGCCATATGCATCACAATAATTTATCATTTCTCATGAAATTAATGATAAATAAATAATTAAAAATCCGTACTGAGTTCGTGACGTGTTAGGCTTCTAGTTCAAACTAATCTAGTTCGGATTTGCACATCTAAAAGGGGTGAGCCATCTCTTTGAGATAATATTAAGTAAGTCCGTCTTGTCACGTTAATGATAGAACTTTCCATTAAGCTCTTGCCATATATTCGTACGGATCCACTTTTTATGATTTTTTAAATTCTTCATCTTCTATGTTCGCTTATCTCTCTTTCCTTTGTTACTCTCTTCTCGTCCGTACATCAACCACCATCGCCAGCCCTCTATCACTTCAAACCAAAACACAAAAAGTTCCATTCACTGCCTTTCCTTCTCCTTTTACCCTCTCAGCTTTGAGGCCAAGAAAATGTGGGGCTGTGGAAAGGGAGGCAAGGGGTTGGCGTGAAGAGGACCTTCCACGAAGCTGGCATTTTGACGGCTGGCCCACCGTGGGGGAGTGAAGTGGATTAGTGGGTTGATCTACGAGAAGACGCGCGGGGTGTTGCAAATTTTCCTAGAGAGCGTGATCCGCAACGCCTTGACCTACAAGGCGCAGGCACTCCAAAAAAGGGTGATCGCCACAGATGTGATTTTAGGAGGGTTTTTATTTGTAGTTAGTAATATAGTTGTGGATTTATCGTGAGTTTTGTGTTTCCAATAAATGAACTTAAGGGATCTATATTTCGATGAATAGAATTTCAGTTTAAGCTTCTCTATTTTACTTTCTGCTCGTGTTTTGAGATGAGTTTGGCATTCTTTTGCTCTTTTGGAATGATAGTTTTGGAGGTGCACGAAGTTACGAGGAAAAAAAACTTATTATAATACATGGATTCAAACAGAGTTGAATGCAGAGAGGATATTTGTGAACTTGAACTCAAAACTCGAAGCAATAGGATGAGCTAATAAAGTCATATTAGAGTGAGCAAATCGATGACTATTTCAAAAGGGAGGAAGAAGAAAGGAGCATGAGAAGAGAGAGAAAAATGGAAAATAGAGTAAAGGAAGAGAGCGAGTCATGGAGAAGGGGAAGCATTTAAAAAAATGTCGAAGAGTTAATTTCCATGGACAAGTGAAGTGAGCTGAACGAAGTGACTTTGCACTGACGTGACAGATCTACTCAATATCTTCCGATTGATTTGGGGAGAGTGAGTGAAGGAGGGCAGGGGAGGGTGAAAGTGGGCCCCACTTCGGACATGTGCCAATCACTTAAGTGACACATAGTACGCCGGGACCCAATATGTTCTCTAGAAATGCCAATGAAGGCGGCCAATAGGGTTAGCTGTCTGTGTACTGAGGAGAAATTAGGAAGCATATACTCCAATTCAATCTTATCTTCTCCAATGAAAGGTATGTTGTGATTTGACGTCCAAGAAATGTATGCTCCCCTTGAATCTAATCAAAGGTCTTGAGTAGCTTTCCTGACTCCCAGAAAATCGTAAAAAATAGAAGAAATAAATCAAAAAGTAAATTGAATTTCAAATTCATAGGATATGCTTTTTTCAAGTCGGAATAAATTATTGACTCTATTAGTGAGCAGTTCATTCTTAATGCCCAAATGTACTTTCTACTTGGAAGCTTGAACTTCACCAATCTGGTTGGGGTCCTTGTGATTCTTGCTCTATCGTTCCTTGTGTTATGGAGATCAAGATCATCATCATCAAGCAAGCTCAAAACAGCACCAGAAGCTGCAGGCGCATGGCCCGTGATAGGCCACTTGCCCATTCTAGCAAAATCCAAGCTTCCGCACAAGACCTTAGCGTCCATGGCCGACGAGTTCGGACCCATCTTCTCCCTCAGGCTCGGGTCGTTTCCGGTTGTGGTGGTGAGCAGTTCTGAGATAGCCAAAGAATGCTTCACCAAACACGATGTCGCCTTCTCCTCTCGTTCGCGGCTTCTGTCCTTTGAAATTCTGGGTTATGACTATGCCTTGTTCGCGTTCGCTCCCTACGGTCCGTACTGGCGCGAGGTGAGGAAAATCGCCACCCTGGAGCTGCTCTCTAACCGGAGGATCAAGTCATTGCTCAACCCGGTACTGGCCTCTGAGACGGATCTCGCCATTAAAGAGTTGCACAGGCTTTGGAGTGAGAAGAAGGATGATTCAGGTACATCAGTTTGGTAATGATCCATTTTAACAACAACGTAGCTTAGATTGAAGAAAGTCCAGCGTTCTATGTGAGCAACATCGAAGGCACTCAAGTGGACCAACAAGTACGAAATAAGTCTTATAGCAAACGATTTTTACTGAGACGCCTTATGCGTTGTGTTCGTAATCTAAGGTCTCAAAATTTCTTCCAATCGACCTCACTACGAAAACCACCCACCCACTCTCCCTTCCTCCTGCTGTCGCCAACAGCCTGCGTTGGCGCCCATCATCGTATTTCTCTCTCTTCAAGTCTCGTCAGGAGGGGGCTCAAAAGCCAACCCCGCGATCTGAGGCCGGGGTCCTGGACCTTGGGCGACCTCAGATCCGAGGTCCCCGGAGGTCATGTGGAGATCGAGACTTGCAGAGGCAATGGAGGGATGAGTAGGGCCTGTGTGGCGGTGCTCGCTAGCTCGACGAGTACCAAAGATCTTTTATGTTCTTTCTTGGGAAGCTTAAGAAAAACAGCATAAGCCTTATCATATAACGTCGTGTTTGCTCCTTGTCTAACACAGGCCGTATCTTGGTAGATTTGAAGCAATGGTTTGCGAAGCTGACTCTGAATGTGATCCTTAACGTTGTAGCCGACACGGGCCACTACAGCAGCACTGCTGCGATGGATGAGGAAGAGGAGCGGCGGTGCCACGAGGCAGTGAGGGAGTTCTTCCGTTTGATGGGGACGTTTACAGTGGCGGATGCTCTTCCTTTCTTGCGGTGGCTTGATTTGGGTGGGCATGAGAAAGCCATGAAGAGGACTATGAAGGAATTAGACACAATCCTCAGTAATTGGTTAGAGGAACACAAAAGGAAGAAGAAGGTCGACTTGGACAAGTCTCAGGGTGATCGAGATTTCATGGACGTCATGATTTCAACTCTTAACGGCATGGATATCGCAGGTTATGGTGCTGATACAATTGCCAAAGCCACATGCTTGGTATGCTTAATTTGTTCCCTCCCCTTTTCGATGGAGCTATGGTTTCTTCTTAAATGCTAATCATGGTGCAAAACTACATACATGTGTCTTTAGCACTAGGAAATTAGCTGCGCTCTTCCTTAATCTTAATCATCTTTTTCCCAACATGTGTAACATAATAGATAAAGTACATAAAAATAGAACTTTACCTCAATATGTCTACGTCTCTTTCTTTGCGTCGTACATATCACAGCACAGTTGATAACGGCGTCTCTTTCCCAACCGAGGGAATTCAATTATTTTGCCAGTGATTTAACAATTGTGAAGGGGAGGACTATTAGTTAAATGGATACATATCACATCAAAAATATGTGCAGGACAGATGCATTAACTAATAGGGCTCGAAAAGATATAGATATTTCAAGCTTTCTAAATGAAAAGTTTTTACATGGTTTATTAATCATATGAATTAACATTATCTCGAGTATTTATTATATGAGTATTCTTCTGGAGTCTACATGATAATGATTGAGATAGATTTGATTTACATAGTCTATAGACCATACAATATTTTTTTAAACGGGGAAAATGACACAAATAGTCCCTGAACTTTGACCTAATATGCAATTTAGTCCCTGAACTTTTAATTGGTTCAATGTAGTCCCTGAACTTTAATCTAATGTTCAATTTGGTCCTTGAACTTTTGATTTGTTCAATATGA
The DNA here is from genome assembly GCA_031216185.1 of Syzygium aqueum. NCBI lineage: Eukaryota > Viridiplantae > Streptophyta > Magnoliopsida > Myrtales > Myrtaceae > Syzygium > Syzygium aqueum. Next base: position 10,038,471 of record CM062236.1, read on the forward strand.
TCCCTGAACTTTTAATATGTATTCAATTTAGTCCTTGAACTATTTGAAAATGTTCAACATAGTCCTTCCATTAATTCAAGTGCAGGGACTATATTGAACATTTTCATATAGTTCAGGGACTAAATTGAACACATATTAAAAGTTCAGGGACTATATTGAACAAATTAAAAGTTCAGGGACCAAATTGAACATTATGTTAAAGTTTAGGGACTATATTGAACAAATTAAAAGTTCAGGGATCAAATTGCACATTTGGTCAAAGTTCAAGGACTATTTGTGTCATTATCCCTTTTAAACGAGATTTATGTAAGTATTAGTCTATTACTGGTGACCGAGGATAGCATTCATGTCTCGGAGGGGGCCAACAGTGTCGTCGCATTTTTCACCACAGTTTTGGTGTGACTTCTTATAATAAACTGTGAAGTTTTACATAAGAAAGAATATTCATTTCACCGCCCCTACTGTCGAACTAAACTTTACCAGATAACTTTTTATCCTACCTCTCAATCTGCACTCCATGCATCCTCCATTGTACAGTTTCATGTTAAAAAAGAATATGCAAAGGGAATGCGACTATAAACTTTCATGTAATTAGCCTTCCATGTCTCACTTCTAATAAGACATATGTTAATGTTTTTTTTTTATTTTGGAAGGCGATGATAGCTGGAGGTAGCGATACAACCATGGCCACCCTAACATGGGCGATCTCTCTTTTGTTGAACAACCTCCCCATCCTAGAAAGAGCTCAAGAAGAACTTGATAATCACATTGGCAAGCAAAGACATCTGATCGAGTTGGACATCGCCAACTTAGCCTTCCTCCAAGCTATAGTAAAGGAGACCCTCCGCCTATACCCAGCATCCCCTCTCTTTGGACGCCAATCCACTGAGGATTGTATCATTGGTGAGTACCATGTGCGCAAAGGCACGAGGATGATGTTCAACTTATGGAAAATCCAAACCGATCCCAGGCTGTGGCCTGACCCTTTGAAGTTTCAGCCGGAGAGGTTTTTGAGTAGCCATGAGGATCTCGATGCGAAGGACCATAACTTTGAGCTCCTACCATTTGGAAGTGGTAGAAGAATTTGTGCTGGAATGTCCTTTGCGCTCCAGTCGCTGCATTTTATCTTGGCTAGGTTCTTGCATGCGTTCGACGTTTCTACTCCTGGCAATTCCCCAGTGGACATGTCCGAGGATTTTGGAGCAACCATAAAAAAGGCAAGGCCACTTGAAGTTATGCTGGCACCAAGATTACCTCGTGAGTTGTACGACTCAGTCTAGAGCGCGAAACGATGAAGAGTCTGTTAGAATACGGTAATTGGAAGAGTCTGTTAGAATACGCTAATTGGAAGTACCAGTTGAACGAACGAGTCTGGGCTTTGCGTATTTAGCTCAGAAAGTCATTCGTCTTCACACATCATGGACAACGGTGACTTTGATCTTATATGCTCTTCCTACGTTAATGGAATATTGGTAGTTCTTCGTGTAAGTCTTAGGATTTATTTCATTATTGTGTTAAGTGCTGAAAATCGGTATACTTATTATTAATGTCATCTCACTTGTATACTGACGCTCAATTACTGGTGGTGATGTGATTAAAAGCCAATACCAATGATTCGGAATTGTAATTGGACGAATTGGTTGGATTCGCTATTGGTGTCTAGTTCGGTCTAATACATATAACTAGGTGTTCGACTGAATATTGGCATTAAGAAAATTAAGTACTAGAAGTGACAAGTCAAGGTTTCGATCTTCAAACCTCATAGGAACAACTATAAAGCCTAGTCAGACTATTGACATATATGTACCATCCAGGGGTTGAATTGGTAAAAAAAATTAGAGGTGACCCAATTCTAAATCAATACTAGGACTAAATCGATTCAATTCAAATTAAAATTGGTGCATTTGAGCCAATTACATTACCTGAAATCCATAAAGAAATGTTATGGAGAATTTAGAAGGGATTTGCCATTTTTAGCTTAGTAAAGGAACTATCAAGCGAGTTTGCAAATGCAGTTTGGTCTATCTTGAGCAAGGTTCCAAGCTAAGAACAGCATTTGTGACGGCTACTTCGACCTATACGAAGTCTCCAACATGGTGAGGACGCTTGGCGGGCTGTACATGTACGTGAAAGTGAGAGTGAGAGTCGAAGGTAGCCATTGGGATAAAATGGCTCTTAAAATGATCTTCCGATGCTTATTCTTAACAGAGTAAGCGAGTAAGTATAATGGTTCGAATATCGCTTCGATAATTGATCCGGAACAGACAATATATACATATACAAGCGTAATCTTGTTCGTAAATAAATAAGTTTCATTTCAGTGTTTGAAATTGAAATCTCCTAAGAATGATCGTATATATTACTAATTAATCGTCATCAGTGATGCTAAAGTAGACAAAAGCGCACAATGAGATGTAAGTCTACACTGAAAATTGTGGCATTAACTGATTCAGAAATATTGGCACGGAAAATCTTGGGAAGTACTACTTAGGCTCCGTCGAATTGTACCAAGTCAATTTGACAAAACGAAAAAGTACAACAAAGAAATTGACAAAGTGAACGAACAGAAACTGACAAATCCTGGGTAATTGCTCAAAATGAGGAGCCCACGAAAAGTCATACACGTGGGCCCAGCTGGACCCCACCCATCCTCCGCCAGACAAATGCCGCAAGGAGGAGTTTCCCAAGCTTCATTTCTCCCGCTGTTTGTTTTCATAAATGAACAATTTAAAAAATATTTTAAAAAACGATAGTTTATATTATTTATAAAAAAAAATAAGTAAAAAATATTATTATCATATAAGAAAAATATTTAGATATATATTATTATCAATAATAAAAATATAAACGATAGTTTAAAAAATACTTTTTAATTTTTTATTTTTTACTAAACAAATGAGAATAATTTATTTGGACCGTCCGAAATTCAGAACCACGTGTGGGCCCACCGCTGGATTTCTAATCGCGACACCGGTCTCCCCAGGGCCCACACTTGGGAAATCTTCTTTTGCTTATCGAAGTCGGATCAGTAGAGCCGCCCCTGTGCTGAATTTTCAACCATGAACCGAAAAAATATGTACATGAACAAGCATATGTACATGTATGTATCTAGTACTTTGGGCCTATTCCTCCTCTTCAATTTGACTTATCCCTTTGAGGTCGCTCAAACCAGTAAGCAATGCACAAACAAACGAATCTGAACATATCGTGTTGACATTAGCAACGTGTTGATATGCTCAATCAAACACCTCTCCTATTATATTAATGGGATATTTCGAGATTTCTTGAGTATCCCACAGATCTCCTTCGGATATGACAATGACCCACGAGATCAGTATTATTGGAGATAGTCCCACGAAAATGTACAGATATGATGATTCATACTTAAACTTAAAGTTAAGAGGACAAACATTAATTATATTATCCGATGCGATAATATAATTATAGCCGGTAGTGACACGCATATATTTGTTCATAAAATCTATCTTCATAGATTTCCACTACCCAACATGGAGAAACGAGCACAAACACTGGACCCACCCACGAGTTTTCAATGCTTTTTTCGTCTCTTGCAACATGTATGGAGCTTGAAACACTCCACTGCATCACAACCTTTTTCCTCGGTGCTTCTGCACGTTTACGCAGCAAAAATGGACTCCCTGCTTCAAGACCTATCCCGCTTGTCCGGAATAATCCTAGCCATCCTCGTCCTATCAATCTTTGTATTATTCAAATCGACATCATCAAGCAAGCTCAAAACACCACCAGAAGCCGCAGGGGCATGGCCCATCATAGGCCACTTGGCCATCCTAGCGAAATCCAAGCTTCCCCACAAGACCTTAGCATCCATGGCCGACCAGTACGGACCCATCTTCACCATCCGGCTTGGGATGTTCCCGACCCTAGTGGTGAGCGGTTCTGAGATGGCCAAGGAGTGTTTCGCCAAGAATGACATCGCGCTGTCCACTCGGCCGCAGCAATTGGCCCAGAAGATCCTGGGCTACTCCTACGCCATGTTCGCGTTCGCGCCTTACGGCCAGTACTGGCGCAAGGTGAGGAAGATGGCCACCTTGGAGCTGCTCTCGAGCCGGAGGATCAACTCCTTGCTCAACCCTATTCAGGCCTCAGAAGCGAACGTGGCCATCCGGGAGCTACACAAGCTTTGGATTGAGAACAAGGATGATTCAGGTATTCTTCTGATACTGGTGGTCATCCAATATGTGGTTTTGGTGGTTCTTGATGATAGGCCCTTGCATGGTTGCACTAACTATTTTCCTTTTTTATCGATGAACACCGGTCGTTTTCATAGTATATAAGGTCATGAAGATGATCACATTTAGAATTTTCGGGTACAGTACTCTTCTCTAGATTAAGGGTGAGTCGAGCTTTGCACTTTTTTGTGGCGTCCATACCGGAAGACATAGAAAATATGATGCTTGTCCTATCTTAGTCACGGTTTAGAAATGACTATTGCGTGTTTGACACACGAAATACAGATTCGGTGCTTCTAGCAATCAAAGCAAATACAATCAATACCATACTAAGGTCACGCCCATCTCGGTCTCGATTCGCATATTGCTCGGTTCATAATTCATGAGACTATGAGGGTATTTGCTCCATCAACTAGCCATAGGCTTTTTTGCCATAGAAGAAACTGGGATAAGTATCAAAAAAGAATTCAAAACTTATTGTACAGATGTCAATTTAATTATAAACCTTTCAATTTGATCAATTTAGTCCTAAACATTTTGACAGCTTGCCAATGTAGTCCTTCTAGCCAATTTTGACCCGGAAATCGTTGACGTGAACAACAGGTGTCCTACGCAACACAATTGGCCTTAACGTGAACAACTTTCTCAATCTTTTAAAAATAATTTGTCATTTTTCTGAATTATCTTTTATTCGTTTATATTCTTTTTCCTTTTCTTTTTTTCTTTGCTGTTTTTCACTGTGATTTGAGAGGGTCTCTAAGGCTCGCCAGCCATTGGGCAAGGGTCGCAAAGTCCTCGCTAGCTGCAAGCGAGACCATGGCGAGGCCTCCTTACCCAAATCATGGCGAGGCCCTTGCTTGTAGTTGGTGAGGCCTTCGCCTGCAACAACCCTCACCTGTGGCCAACATGGGCTTTACTTTCCTCACCCAATGGTTGGCAAACTCCATCGACCATCACCGGCCAAAGTGGAAAAGAAAAAGAGAAGAAAGAAAAGAAAAAAAAAGAAAAGAAAAAGAAAGGAAGAGAAAGAAATAAATAAGATTCATAAAAAAAATTTAAAAAAATTGTCCACATTAATCTTGGTAGTGCCATGTAGGACAGGTGGTGTCCACATCTTCAATTTTTGGCTAAAATTGACCGGAATGACTATATTGATAAATCATCAAAAGGTTTAGGGTTAATACTACGAAAAACCCTAAACTGGTACACATGTGACAAATTTACCTCAAACTATTTTTTTTACTACAAAAAACCCCGAACTGGTATACCTGTGATAATTTTATCCCGAACTATTTTTTTAATCACAAAAAACCCCAAACTAGTACACATGTGATAATTTTACCCCGAACTATTTTTTTTAATATTATTTTTTATTTTTCCGAATTTTTTATTTTTCTTTTATTTTTCATTTCTTTTTCTTTTTTTTTTCTCCTTCATCTTCAACCTTTGGCTGGTGAGGATGGCCCCATCGGCTGTCGGCAAAGCCAACCTCGCCGGCAACTGGCGAGGTCGACCTTGCCCACCCTTGGCTAGGTTCGACCTCGCCAGTTGCCGGCGAGGGGTCGTCCTCGCCGTCACTGGCAAGGCTCAGCCGAGGCTCAACCTCGCCGCTTGTGGGCGAGGCCGACCTTGCCAGAGCCAGCAAGTTCGAGCCCTCGCCAGAGCGACGGCGAGAACGACCCCTTGCCGGCAACTGGCGAGGTCAAACCTTGCCAAGGGCGAGCAAGGCCGACCTCACCAATTGCCGACAAGGTCGGCCTCATCCAGAAACAGCAAGGTGGTGAAGTCGACCTTGCCAGCCCCCACCTCTGGCCGGTCGCCTAACCAGCGACTTGCCAGAGGTTGAAGATGAAGGGAAAAAAAAAAGGAAAGGAACAAGAAAAGAAAAGAAACAATACATCAAAAATCAAAAAATTTGAAAAAATAATATTAAAAAATTAGTTCGGGATAAAATTCTCACAAGTGTATCAGTTTAGAGTTTTTTGTGGTAAAAAAAATACTTAGGGATAAAATTGTCACAGGTGTATCAGTTTGGGGTTTTTTGTAGTCAAAAAAATGGTTTTTGGTAAATTTATCACGGGTGTACCAATTTAGGGTTTTTTGTGGTATTAACCCAAAGGTTTATGAATAAATTGATAAAATTGAAAGGTTTAGAATTAAATTTGTATCCTTACAATAGGTTTAGGAATTTTATTGGTAATTTTCCCAAAGAAACTAGATTGAATGATGCGGGAGATCAATGAAGTATTGTCCATGATTGAGCATCCGTTTCATCAATTCTTTTAGTTCATAAGAGTAGTCAAAACTTCAATTTAGCATATAACATCTAGTTCATTCTGATTCATTAGGCCATGTCACAGTCGACTTGAAGCAGTGGTTTGCAAAGTTGACTCTGAACGTGATCATTAGAATCGTGGCCGGAAAGCGCTACTCCACGGCGGACGGGGAAGAGGAGCAGCTGTGCCAAAAGTCGTTACGGGAGCTCTTCCACTTCTTTGGGATGTTCATAGCGGCAGACGCTCTTCCTTTTCTGAAGTGGCTCGACTTAGGTGGACATGAGAAGGCCATGAAGAGGACTGCAGAAGAACTGGACGACATCATTGGTGGCTGGTTGGAGGAACACAAGAAGAATAATAAGGATTTGAGTGAGACCGACGGAAGCAGAGATTTCATGGACGTCATGCTTTCGGTCCTTAACGAGGATGAAATTGGAGGTTATGATGCTGATACGGTTATAAAAGCTACATGCTTGGTAAGTATTTGTCCGCGCCCCGTTGGAGCAGTCTTTTCTTCTTCATAATGCTAGTTGCCGACATATCAAGTAGTCAGGGGGGCAATTGTCTGTAGGTTTAGTTGATTTCAACTAGGGATGAGAATGGTCTGGACGACCTAGTTATAGAGTTGGAACCATATAAATCTTACAAGGAGGAGGGGTTCCAGTAAACCTAGAACTGAGAACTGGACCAATTCACCAGAGAACGAAGCCTAAAACCGAATCAGCCCAAGCTAGTCTTGGGTAGAATTGCGAACTAGTCTAGTCCTAAAAATCACATTGAAATAATCAAGTTTGATAATTAAAAAGTACTTAGATTGGAAATCAAGTAAGTTAGAGAACCTAATTTGCACAGAAGCAAAAGCTCGAGCAATCAATTTGGAAAGCTGCTCAAATTAGAGGGGCTAAAGTTGAACTAAAGTTTATTCTTGTATAATATTGTGGACCTATTTTCATTTTTAAATTAACAATAGCCTCCCCTATTTTTTATTCGTTATTGGACTAGATGACCATATTTTTCTTGCCCATATGAAGTGGAAGGGCACATGAATTTAGGCTGCGAATGATGTTGTAGTTAATCCTCATATCTCCCTCCTAACTTGGAAAATATGTTTGTCGTATTTAAAGGCGATGATTGCAGGCGGCAGTGATACTACCATGGTTACCCTGACATGGGCAATCTCGTTGTTGCTCAACAACCTTCACATCCTGCAGAAAGCTCAAAAAGAGCTCGACGATCAGATCGGCAAGCAGAGGCATATGAAAGCAGCGGACATCGCTGGCCTGACCTATCTCCAAGCCATAGTGAAGGAGACCCTCCGATTATACCCGGCGGCCCCAATCTCGGCGCCGCGCCTGTTCACCGAGGATTGCACTGTCGGCGAGTACCACGTGCCCAAGGGCACGAGGTTGATCTTGAACATCTGGAAAATCCAAATCGACCCCAGGACATGGCCCGATCCGTTGGAGTTTAGGCCCGAGAGGTTCTTGGGCAGCCATAAGGACGTCGACGTGAGGGACTCCAACTTTGCGCTCCTACCATTTGGAGGCGGCAGGCGAATCTGTCCTGGAATATCTTTCGGACTCGAGATGGTGCATTTTCTTCTAGCCAAGTTCTTACATGCATTCGAGATATCAACCGTGGACGATTCGCCGGTGGATATGTCCGAGATTTTCGGACTGACAAATTTGAAGGCGACCCCACTTGAGGTTAAGCTCAGGCCGAGATTAACTCAGGTGCTCTATCAATTGAGGTAATGGAGAGTTTATATATGAAAGGAAAGCTCTTTCAAATGTACACCTAAGTGAATGTGCAGCAATCTCTCTCCATGCGTGGCTCTAAAAGACATGACCACATATCTAGACTTTTCAGATTAGTTGCTGACCCTGGAACATCACTTGCATGAAAAAGGCTGATGCGTTCGTGATTATGCGATGTCAGATGTCATTACCATCGTTCACCACTTGCATGCAATACCGTGTGACCTGTCGTGTATGGACTCATTCATGCTTTCCTTGCCCAAATGCCAATCCTCCAGGTTTAGTCGTCATCAATGAGATATGACCATTCAATCTCCATATAGCCATAACATCGTTATAATGCATTGGATGATTGCAATGTATATCTTCCCCCTCTGCTCTGCTTGGCCCTGCTTGCCTCTTTGTCTCCTCACACGTACCAGCGCTTGCACAGGCGTACATATATATTGAAAGATTCCAAACAGTTGAAAAGTCAATCTTCACGAACGAGGTTGTGTGGTCCCTCACTTTTGATGCAGCAGATTCGATATTCGTGCATGCCATCCTGTGAGTATACCCTTACTTAATATATGTGGATGTGGTGATGTGCGTATGTTATTGGATTTCGTTGAGTTAAAAGTTTGAACCATGTACCACCCGCCTGAGTGGCGCTGCTGAAAAGGGCACTTTTCCTCTCGCAAAATGTTGAGTGTTCGAATCTCGGGTGCCGCAGGGTGACTTAACCGGTGCACGTGTGTGGTGGCTAGCACGTGTCGCCCCCAGGGTTTACCTCCCAGCTGTCGGCCGTGCGGGAATTTCCTGGATTATAAAAAAAAAAAAAAAGTTTGAACCATGTGCTATAAGAGAAAAGATTGCGATAAAATCCAAATACCTCTTTGACTTACCATGTTTCGTTGTATCTATCCACTTAATTTTATCACATTTCAACATTAATCTTTGAACGTGTAACAAAAACAATAACAAGCTACTCGTGTGTACTTTGTGCTCGATAACAAGCTACTCGGTGGATATTGAACAAAATGTGGGACATTGAGCTTGCATCAAGCCATTCATGGATGTTGGGTTGAGAAGAGTGCGTGTGTGTGAGAGAGTCAAGCTACTCATAAGTAAATCGTGCTCGATTCAATGACTACTCAATATTGACTAGCCTAATTTGGCATCAAGTTGGCATTCAAGCTATTTAAGTATCTTGTCTAGTCAAGCTCAATCCTATAAATAAGCTTGTGAGCCTATTTTAAGTTTGCATTATTTTTTCTAAGACATTGAATACTTATAAATGTAGACACAATATACTTAAAATTACAGTATATTCGAGCTTGTTAAGCTTGAGCCGAGTTTTATTTATAAGTCAAACATAATAGATCAAGTCGAGCTATCAATTTTCTGATTAAGTCAAGCTCAAGCAAGAAAATTAATACTCAATCAAGTTCGAGTCAAGTTTCGAGCATTGCACATTTAATGTTGGGTCAAAGGCAAGCTCCGCACGGTATCGACTCAGCTCGGCTCAATTACGCCCCTAGCAACAGAAAAGTTGAGGATGGAGGGAGAAAAGAGTGCAACCAGGGCTGTCTATCAGCGACAAGGCGGTGGCTCGGCTCAAGGCTCCGGATGGTGACGACGGCTGTTGCAAGCTGCGCCAAGGAGGAGGGGATGAGCTTGGGTCCGGTTTGGGTTTCTATCGTACGGGTTTGATTAGTCTGGGATGACGAATGGCTAAATTTGGAAAGAAAATGTCGGATCCATAAAGAGCAAGAAAACCCCGATGCAAGTCGAACCGGGACGCCCGAAAGTAGGTATGGTTCTAATACGTTTCGAAAACTTCTGGACGGTGTTTGATGTGTGTGCAAAAAAAAACAAGGATGGTTTATGAAATTTGTTCTTTTTTTCTGCTTTTTGGTTACTTAAGTCAATCAATTCAATAGGAACACCAACAACTGTTCCTGAAATAGACAAACTGGCCTAGAATATCTCCTTAAAGATTGGGCAGATAAAAAAACAGCTAGGCGGCATGTGGCTAGGATCAGAAAATATTTCCCTTGTCTTTGTTAGCCACTCTATCAAACAATAATCCCCCCAAGGTCGGACCGACAACGGACCCCCCAAAAAGGGACGCTTCCTCGGTAATTCTGTTGTTGATCTTTCCCCCTTTTGCATGAGAATTTCCTTCCGTATTAATCTAGTCAATTAAAAATATTTTTATTGTTAATAATAATTTATGTCTCGACATTTTTGTAAGCGATACAGGTGATCGCTTTTCAGAAAATATTTTCTAAATAGTTCATTTTTCGCGAAATAAACAGAGCCTAACATTGATCCGGGTTTGTCCCTCCAACTCAAATTATGCCTCTTAATTTAATAGCGATATTTGGTATACTAAACTTCAGCTATAAAAAAATTAGAAATATGGTAAGATTGTAGATTGGTATTTCAATAATCGCACCACATTCATCACCTAAATTTAATGTACTAGCATCATTCTTTATTTGTTATTGTTGTGATCGAAGGAACCTCGTCCATAGCCTTTTTCTGGCCACACAATTCCACGTCAGCCGAGTACTTCCTCAGTTCTAAATCTCGAATTATTTATAAAAAAAAAAAAAACTAGCTTTACCTCCTCAAAGTCATGGCCACAGGCTGATTTTGGCTTGGAACCGGCCTGATCAAACCCAGGCTCGGCCCGTTGACCGGGCCTACGGTTCGGAACCGGAACCGGCCCATGGCCTACAGACCCGGTTCCAGTTTCAAATTATTTTTAAAAAATAATAATAATTAAATTTTAAAAAATTCATTATTTAATTTTTTTAAAAAAAGCAATTTGAATTCTAATTACCATGCATTGTAAGTGCATTGATCTCTAATTACAATACTTGGCTCGGGTGTATTGAACTCTAATTATAAGGCTTGGCTTGGATTTTATATACAATGATTCTAATGCTTCTTCGTTCCCATTCGATGTGAGACTCTCGGCTTGCCTTGAACACCTTCATTGTGAGACTCTTGGCTTGTCTTTATGCAAATGCCAAAAGTCTCACATTAAATGGGAATGAAGAGATCATCAAAGGGGTTGTGTATAAAACTCAAACCAAGCCATGAGCATATGAAGTTGTATGCCTTTTGTAATTACGATCATTTGCTAGTTAAGAGCAAATGGTTCCATTGGACCGCCTAGAATCGGACCGGGTCAATGGTCCAGTTTTCGATTCTATGATTTGCCAGTCCGGTTCCTAATTCTAAAATTAAGGGACCGGTCATACCGATTCGGTTCTCAGTTTCAAGCAAAATCAGACCAAATCGGGAACCAATCACCCCTACAATTTACATTTTGATTACAATTTATATTGAATAATTCATATTTTCATAATTTTATAATTCATTATTTTTTATTTCTTAATTTATTTTTAAAATTTTTAAATTATGAACCGGAACCGGCCGGTTCAAAATCGGAATCGGAACCGACCTGTTCACACATGGCCACAAACCGGAACCGCCTGTTCCGAACCGTGGCCATGCCTACCTCAAACACCTAATTTAATTTCAGAAATTGAAACCCAAAAAAAGAAAAAGGACTCTTCTTAAGCACGGCCACCTTGATAGTCCATTTTGGCCTTAGGTAGGTATAACGCACATAAGTCTAATTATTTTTATGCTTTTGGAATATTCCAATCATTAAAATTAAGGTCAAGACAATTAAAAAAAGCTTCAATCTATGCCCACTGCGATATAAACATCCTGAACTTTTTTTGTCTCATAATGAATCACGAACTTATACCGTCGTAACAAACATACCTTAGATGGAACCGAAATAGATGATATATATATGTCACACATATATAATTTTGACTTTTTTTGTGACAAAATAATTTTATAGTATTTGTGTCACAATGAGCGAGTTTAAGATTTTTGGCCACATAAAAAAAATTGAAGTATTTATATCGTACTGGGCATAATTTGAGGTCTTGTTTTTGTTGCGGTATCTGCCATTAGGACTGTTATTTTTTTTTTGGTTCGAAACCATTAAAATTACAACCACAACGATTTTCGTGCATTAATAATTGGAAATGGGCCCTGAAACCAAGCCCACTTAACCACGGTCACTTTAACCCCGGTTCCGACCTAACCACGTTTGAAATACCAAATAACGACCAAAGCCAGACCAATCAAAAACGCACCTCCCTCTCTCTCTCCCTCTCTCTTCTTTCTCTCTCTAGGACAAGCTCTTCGGTTTCACTTCAGTTCGCGGGCTAAAAGTTTTCCCCCCCGCCGACGAGCGGAGATGTCGTCGGCACAACGCCGCGACGGAGCTCCCGGCCAACGAGCCGCCGCGACGGGACGGGAGAGGGTCGTCGTCGCCGTCAGGGCGGAGAAGGTCGTGTCCAAGGCGGCGCTGGCGTGGGCTCTCTCCCACGTCGTTCAGCCCGGCGGCAGCGTCACCTTGCTGGCCATCTTCGCGTGCAAACGGCCAGGTCGGTCTCGTTTCCCCGAGTCCTTTTTTTTTTTTTTTTGGAACGATTCGGTTCCGCTCGCGGTTTCTCCTGGAGTGGCTGACCGCGGCTCGTCGCGCGCCTCGTCTCGCGTCGCGTCGCGTGTGGTGTTGTGTCGTTGAAGGTCGAATTCGGCTGTGGAGCTTCGCGAGGATGACGGGGGACCGCGGGACCAGCAACCGGGAGGAGCTGCTGGATCGGATTTCCCGGATCTCCGACTCGTGTTCTCTGATGGTCATGCAGTTTCACGACCAAGTCGAGGTCAGTCGGGGACTTTCGAAACTCATGAGTCTTGCCCGTCGGCAAATGTAATCGCGGCTTTCCTCCTCTGCTGCTGTCTAGCTAGTGCTAGTAGCACTTGGCGAATTCGTTTGAACTTAGCACGACTTGAGTCGGTGGCTTTCCTCTACAGTTATCGTGACGTTAATGCCATTTTGCTTTGGCTTGTTAAGACGGCAATCGTCGGTTGTTGTACGCTGCTGTTGTGCTGGCGACGTATGGCTGTCCTATAGTGAGTGTGATCACCCATGTGGATCGTGTCGCTGGGGCTTGGTTGAGGCGTCGGACTCAGAGAACTAGATGATTCCATTAATGATTAGCATGTGATTACTCTTTTATTTTAATATAATCTTGGTAATTTTATTTGAGGCCCCCGCATATCTGATTGCCCTGTTCCCCCTTTTCAAAAGCAGAAGATTTGTCGATGAAAATGATTGTATGGCCCAATCAAACTCGTCCACATTACGGCCTTGAAGGAGATTCTGCTTCCTTTTTATCGTTTCCTCGGTTTCTGGTCAAAAATTGGGTACCAGTGAATCTTTGTTTTCGGACGCTGTGGTCAGCTAATGTATCGGTGATGTTTCGTTGCCGGAAATTTGAACTTTCCTAACATGTTCGAGCCTAAAAAGCAAAAGCATGCTTTGCCGTATTGGAGTTTACTTTCTTTTCCAGATTGATGCTTTGATGAACTTTTTGGCCTTAGTGGTTTGAAATTGAAACTGGGTCGGTATACGCTTCCTTTTTCCAGCTTGTTGCTTTAATCAACCTTTCGCCTAGTTGTTTGAAAATGAAGTGGTGGCTGGGTCCTTTGTTGTGGTGGATGTTGCCTTTAGCTTTTTCAACCAATGAAGTCAGAGCTTCGTGTAACAGCACTTCCTTAGTTTAGCTGCCATTAGTCTGCTTTGATGGTCAAAACTGTGAGACGCTAAAGAAAAGCTTGGTTACAGGTTAGAGTGAGGATAAAGGTGGTTTCTGATAAACCTGGTGGTGTGGTGGCGGATGAAGCACGCAAATGCGGGGCCAACTGGGTCATACTGGACAAGTAATTTAATATAAATGTATTATTATTTCCTTAGACTGTATCAATACAAATTGAATTTATTTGGTATGCTTTTACCTATGTCTAACCTTTTACCCTTCTATCTGCTAGTCTGAATTGGGAAGCATAAATGTGATCTCCTGCATCTTAATTAGATTTATAGTTTGTCATTTTGAGCTTAATTAGCTTTTTAGGTCTCATGATGAGATTCTTCTTGAGTAGTTCCATAGTGTTAGTGCTCCCAAGGGGGAATTGGTTATAGATGAGTAGTTTTTCTCGTTGCTACTCTAAGCAGGGCATTCTCTAGTTTCTTTCTGTTTGGACCGTTCGTGGAGTTATTGACATGCTCCATTCTCTTACCATTTAGATGCTGCTGCCCCTTCTGCTGGTAGAAGCCAAGGAATTTCTCAATATGGTGAATTTTCGTGTCAAATTTGCAATGCATTGAAAAGCAATTGGACATTGCAAATAGACAATCCATTGATGTTTTCTTGTTTTGTTTCTTCTTTGGTATTCGTTTTTGGCCAAATCTACTTTCGTAATTATCAGGAGCCTGCAATCATTGTTCCACTCCACTTCCCTTGATGTGATCTAATCACGTCACCTTCATGGATGGGCTATAGTGTACAGTACTTAGAACCTGAGTCCATTAATTTAATTCTTCGTTCCATATCTGAAAAGCAATTATTGGACATTCAGTCTTCATAAACTCTTTTGCCAAAACAGGGACTTGAAGCAAGAATTGACTCGTTGCTTGGAGGAAGTCCGCTGCAATGTTGTGGTGATGAAGGGTTCTCAAGCGAAAGTTCTCAGATTGAATTTAGGATGTTCAAATGAACCCCAGACGCCCTTCTATTCTGCTACTTCTTCTCCATGTGTGGATCACGGAGAGTTCAATGCCTATAGGATAAAGCAATCTACTCCAGTCAGCAGTCCTGAATTGTTTAGCCCTCATACAATAACTACCGCAGAAAGTTCATCTTCAAGTTATGACACAGCACGGTCTTTTTTTCACTTATACGAAAGAAATCCACTCTTTGAAGGACAGAGGAAGGGATGTTATTCACCATATTTGATAAGGAGTGAGTTGAAATACCCCTTTACAGTACTTGAATCATATGGTGAAAAGGTTGTGACTCTCTCAAAAACCTTAGCGTCATCTCTATCAGTTGACAGTAGTAACGTTTATTGGATTTCCCAAAATCATTTGCTTGATGTAAAGCGTCTCCCCATAGGAAACAATCAAAAAGCTAACCAAACCGATAAAATTATGTCCAGAAGATGGTTTAGCAAGTTTCTTCGACATAATCACGGTCACATGAGTACTGGGAGCATAGGGCAAAGGCAAGCCCAACAACCAGATCAAGTTGTCAATGCAAGCATAAGGGATGTAGTCTCTTTGGGCAGAACTTCCTCGGTGCCACCTCCCCTATGCTCGCTATGTCAACACAAGGCACCAACTTTTGGAAAACCCCCACAAAGGTTCTCATATGCAGAACTAGAGGAAGCAACAGATGGATTTTCAGATCCAAATTTTCTGGCAGAAGGAGGTTTTGGATTGGTCCACAGGGGGATTCTCAGTAACGGACAGGTGGTTGCAGTAAAGCAGTTGAAGTTTGGTGGAGCCCAAGGAGATGCTGACTTTTGTAGGGAGGTCAGGTTGTTGAGCTGCGCACAACATAGGAATGTTGTGCTGTTGATTGGATTTTGCTCCGAGGGCAGCAAGAGAGCTCTAGTCTATGAGTATGTGTGCAATGGATCCCTGGACTTCCATTTGCATGGTATGCCTTCCTGATCTAATTGTATTACTGATTGTTTTGCTTAAGCTCGAGTTACATTTCATAAGTCAGGTTTCCTTGTATAATCCTACATCATGTGTTATACATCATGGCTTACAAATCATTTCTCATAACTTTTCATTCTTAATTTCCAACACCATGTGTTATTGCCAGGATGCGATAGCAACACTCTAAATTGGGAGTCCCGACTCAAAATTGCTATTGGTGCTGCAAGAGGCTTAAGATATCTTCACGAGGACTGTAGAGTTGGCTGTATCGTACACAGAGATATGCGACCTAAGAATATCCTCCTGACTCACGATTTTGAACCTCTGGTACTACGTAGATCCAGATATCTCACAATCAAAGTTAGACGTCTTTTAACGTTATCATGGAGCATGTTCCTTGATAGCAAATGTGCCCTTAAAAAAATATAATTCATCTTCTTATGCACCAGGGATTTATACTGTGCCTGCTTGCTTAAACCAATGCTATTGCTTGTGAAATCATGAACGTGTGATGACTGATGAGCATTTAAAACCATTAGGAAATGTCTCAAGTTTCTGTTGAAGTCTTTTCACTTCCATTTATGAAAATTTCTGACTGATAGTGCAACAAATAACCTTGAAGTTTATGTAGCAGAATCCATATTTTACTAATTTTTTGTTCTCGTTTTTTTCTTTAATTTAGGTTGCTGATTTTGGACTTGCTAGATGGTACTCTGGAAATGAGATTGGCCCAGAGGAGCTAGTCATTGGAACTTCAGGGTATATTTTGCTGATCCCATTTGTTTTGGCCATGTGCAGTGTATGCAATCTCTTATTTTTACGCCCAAAAAGTTTTTTCTTCAGATGTATACATCTAGGCTGATACCATATTGTTGCCTTCTGGTAGGGTCTACTGATAATATTGATTGTGCCGATGACTTAAAAATCTTGAATTCTATAGATTATTATATGTGAGAATCATTTGAAATTTACAATACTCTATCATGTTAAATGTATATCTTTAATTTCAGATATCTTGCACCAGAGTTTGTTGATGGAGGAAAAATCTCAGAAAAGGTTGATGTCTATGCATTTGGAGTGGTACTTTTAGAGCTGATAACAGGGCGACGAATCATCGAACTGCAATTCGAGGGAGAAAGTCTTTTCCCTCAGTTGTTTGGCCTCTTTGCTGAACATGAATCGAAAGAAGTCAAATCCAACTGTTTTTCATTTATAGACCCATGCTTGGCCTCTAACCAATCTCAAGATTTCAGCCATCAGTTACAAGTAATGAGCCATGCTGCTTTATCGTGTCTGCATCCAGATCCTGAATCAAGACCTCCTATGTCAAAGGTTTGAACTTCACTGTTGCATTGAATCCCTCCATATCAGCATTAGCACAATCTGAGGCAGCATTGTTTTGCAACATACGCCCATGTAATTATTTCTCCACGATTTCGAATCAAATAAAATTCTATATTATCTTACATTGCATTGCAGGTCGTCAGAATACTAGAAGGACAGTCCCTCATGCCCATAGCCTTGGATCTGAATGCAGCTGGTAGTAGGAGTGGTCACCTAAATGGAGTGTGCTCTCGCATGCATACTGAAACTAGGAGAAGCCACTCACGGAAACATTCCCACTGAGAACCATATATGCATTCGAGAGGATTGCGTCAGCTTATCTAGCTCTTGAGAAGCAATAGAGAACTTGTTCTAGCTGTGGCGGTATGCTGCCCGGGCACTCATAATGTGCATGCATGTTTGGAAACCCTCAGCTCTATCACCATTTAATGGTTGCTCAATACTCAACAAGCTTCACAGCATTGTAGTTCATAGGATTTGTTTTTATAGATTTGTGATGTTAGTTATATGCAGCATATCTTTACACTTCTATAGTGGGTCAACCTGATTTTCAGTTTTGCAGAAACTAAATATGTAGAGCATCGTTTCAAGGTATAAAAATTCAATTCTTTCCCTGAACTGTACGGCATCTTCTCACTGCCTGGTGGATTCGCTGTCATTTGCCTACTTCCCAAGATCTTTTGGTCCTTTATGTTTTTATTTGTTCTTGATCCATGGTGAAAACTGCCAATATGATTACCTTCGATAACTAGCCTTCGAAGGTAGCATTTAGTGTTCGCGGTATTTTACAGATTCCTGGAATCCTAATACCCTCAGACGTGGATCATGCCCTGGATGACAGATGATCTCACATATTGTCACTCTGGTTTGCCCACTTATGTTAACTAGTTCACAGGAGATTTTTACCATTTCTTTTTCGACTCTTATGTATGCTCATCTTCTAGAGGCTGAAGCGACTCTGATTCTGTGTCCTTTGTTTCTCTGCATTCAGGGGGGTGGCCTATAGAAACTTGACTAACCCTTCTTCTCTGATCGACATTATGCATTCTATTTAATTCGCGGACAAAGAGCCGGGGACGAAATGGTGGAGAATGCCTCGGACGGAACTGTGCTTCAACACTGCTGCTACCTAGGCTAACCTAACTGAATGAAAACCACAAAATTCTTGCTGCAATAATAACTTTCTGAAGGAAAACGGAAAATCAACAATAGTTATTTGTTAATAATCATTTCTTGTGGGTTCACAAAAGTCTTACAAAGGCTTAAAAAAGGGGATTAAATTCTCCGTTCTCCTTTACCCTTTCTCGGGTTGGCAAACGCTCACCAATTCAACCTTCTCAAGCACGTAGAAACTCCCACTCGTCACATCCAACTACAAATTATTTCCATATGTCAGCAGGCAGGTGAAGGCACTTCCATTTAATTAAGCTCTGGGCATTGGGAGAGCATGAAACATGACGTCGTCACAATTCGTTTTCGGGACATTCTCCAGGATCCGAGGGCAGGCCCCGATGGGGTCAGTACCTTCGGTTTTGGCTGTTCCGGCCAGCGGAAGAGAAGCTTCCATCCGACGGTACCGAGTCCGCATCATAAGTCACCTGCTGCTGCTGCTGCATCATGGCCATCTGATTAAGATCAGGTGCCATCTCGGACACGCTCCACACCTTGACCGACTTGTCGAGACTTCCGCTGTACACTATCCACCGCTGTTCCCCCTTCCTGGCTGAGTCCGCGTCTTCCTCCGTGGCCAAGCACTTGACAGGCCCGGTGTGCCCGGTCAACACAGAGAGGCATGTGTGGATCGTCCCGTCCCTCCTCCACACGCATATGGTCTTGTCAGCAGACCCGCTGAACAACAGGTTCCCTGCAGATGCAAGGCAGAGGATTGCGAGCTTGTGCCCCTTTAGGACCCCGCCATGGGTGAACTTCTTCCCGCGCTCCCAGGAGTTGACCAGCCCATCAGAGGACCCACCGTACACTACCGAACAAGCCCGGTTCATGGCCAGCGCCGTGACCGCGCACTCCTGCTTCAGCAACGACTCAGCAAGCGTGTGCTTGGTCGTTTTGCCGAGCATCTCCCTCTTCCACACCCTCACGGTCCCGTCTGCAGATCCGCTGAAGACCAGGTCATCTACACTGGCAACGACGGCATTGACTGCATCATCATGGGCGCTGATCGACTCGAGGCACTTAGAGTCCGAGATACGCCAAACCTTTATGGTTCGGTCCCATGAAGCAGAGTAAAGCAAGCCCTGCTCCTCGTTCAGGCTAAGGCACGAGACGGCGTCGGAATGCTTTATCCATAGTGCGCTCCGGCGTCGCCTCCCCTCAATGTAATTGCTCGGATTGATGGAGCTCTTGAAAATATCCTTCAGAGTTGGTAACGTCCCGGCTCTTTTGTGGAGGCTTGGGTTCCTGGGAGAGATCTTCCAGACACGGATCTTGCCGTCCTGGTGGCCGGTGAAGATCTTGCCGTTGGCAACGATGATGGCCTTGACCAAGCCACTGCTGGATTTGAATGCGGAGAATTCCTTCAAGTTCTTCCATACGCGGATATTCTTGCTGTCAGAACCGGTGTACAGGAGCTCGCCCGAGGCGGCAAGAGAGTAAATGTGCCCCTCCTCGCGGACCAGCGACCCGATGAGGCAGTTCTGGGGGACGTTCTCTTCGTAGTTTGTAGACGCCGTGGACCACGGGGATTTGTTGAAGGGAGAGGACTGGTTCCAGGGGGACATCATCATCGGGGACCCCTCCCCGCTCATCCGGCTGTGGTCGTAGAAGGCGGGGCTCGCGGGGGAAACACTGCTGTGGCGGTGCGGGAAGTCATCGTCCGGGATTGGGATCGACGACATGTTGGGGTCCGAATGCATCATGTTGAACTTGGGCCTAGGAATGGTGTTGCTCTCCAGGAACATGGTGCCTCCTCCTCTCTCGTCTTTCGCCATACGACTCTCTCTCTCTCTCTCTCACATAACAGGCATGGAACCGCGCGAACCCGAGACGAGAACCGGCACGAAACACAGCAAGAGTTTAAAAGAAAAGATATGAAGGTCGATGACGAATGACAGGTAATGGAATGGAGAGAATGATGAGGAAAATGGAAGGAGCGGTTGTGTTCTGTGAGAGGGAGGGAGGGAGAGAGAGGACGACGAAATTATGGTAAGGGGGCGGCAGGGAGGACGTAAATAGGAGGGTGGAACGGACGGCTGAGATCGGAGGGGGGGCGACACGTGTGGGGGGCGGTGGCGTTGGGGGAAAGGCTTTTCGGGTCCTGAGAATCCGCGTCTGACAACCGATAACAACGTTGTCGGTTAGTTTTATTCGTTGGCGGGCGTTACCGTTGGACGGTTGATGGCCACTCGCTATTTTCGGCAACGTTTTATTTCTCGCATTCGATAGACTCCTTTCATCTTTTTGGGAAAAATGACACAAACGATCTCTCAATTTTTAATTTGCTCAATGTGACATCAAAATTTTTAATTTGTTATATGTAATTCTTAAACTTTTTATACATATTCAATCTAGTCTCTACATTATATGAAAATATTCGATATTGTCTCTGAACGTTAATTAATTGAAGGATGGCATTGAACATTTTCATATTGTACAAAGACTTACTTGAACATATACAAAAAGTCGAGGGACCACATTAAATAAATTAAAAGTTTATGGATCACATTACACATTAAGCTAAAGTTCATAAATCACATTTCACATTGGGTCAAAGCTCGAGGACTATTTGTGTCATTATTCTTATCTTTTTTTGCCCATTTGACATCCACTGATTCAATATTTTTTAGGATTTTTTTTCTCTCTTTCCCTTTTTTCTCGCATTTGATAATGCACATGATTATTAATGGTTTTGGTGGAATGTGAAAATTATTTTGCCCTTTTCCTCTTTGTTTTGCAAGGTGTATGGTATGAAATAAGAAAGTGTGATGTCTTCTTGTCATAGGTATTGAATAAGCTTCTACTAAAAGCTGTAAACCTTGTGCTTCATTCGTACCTTATCGCATTTGAGCAAAGCTCTTACGCGGGAGGTCGATTAGGGTGTATTCGGAGTCGGTTCTATGGAAATAGGCGTGGCTCTAACAATTTTGACTTTAATTAACTCGAAACCTTTCGATATATAGAAATATCGACAAATAAATTCATAGGGAAAGTCGACTGAGCTGGTTCTGAGGTATAAAGCGTAGGTTCGACTTGTTTAGTGCGGTTAATGAGGTGGGTAACATTGGGAACTGAGTCCTATGTTAGAAAAAGAAGAAGAAAAGAACGGACTAACTCTAAGGTTGCGTTTGGTCGACCGGATAAAAGTCAGGATATGATATGTTTTATCCTATCCTGCGTTTGGTGGTGGTTTAGGATAGAATAAGGTCGGATATAAACTGGATATAACCCGGATAAAAAAATCCGGTGGGGGGGTGGGATAGACCCGGATAGGATTTCTAATACCTATATTTCCAAAAATGCTACACTCCACTTGTTGACATCTTCATCCCCACACCTTGTGCGCTTTCACAAAAAAAATTTCTCCGCTTTTTTTCCCTCACTAACTCTTTCGGACCCATAAATAGCAAAAATAAAAAAAATAAAAAATTATCCTATCCGACTTTAAATCCGTAGTCCACCAAATAATGGACAGGATATGAAGAAATCTCAGGATTTCTTATCCTATCCTATCCAGTCCTATCCCGTTTAGAAATCCGGACGACCAAACGCAGCCTAAAGGGTTTATAGCGGGATCATAGTGGAGGTGCGATCTCGGCTAGTTTTAGAGATCTTGGTCATATCTTGGCGTGAATTGCCTATCCGTAGTTGTAACGATGGCAATAAAGTCTTTGAAAGAAAAAAGAAAGTAGAACTCGAATACCATTTCAATTCATTTCCTCAGCATCATCTATTTTCTTCACCGCTACTTTTTATCATTTGAGCTCGATCACGGGTTTTAAAGAGCGGTTGATCGGATCAGTGTCCATCGTAAATCTATGAATATATTTTTGTATCATAAATACTAGGCAAGAGAATCTGACGCATGCATGCCATGGAATTATTTTACGCGATCGTCTGACCACTCGGCATACTTTGTGGTTGTATTGTTAATTGGATGGACAGCCATTTTTAGGTGAACGGTCCGAGAGAGAGCAAAGCTATAAGTCAAAAATAAATTATTGGGCGTAAATAGCAATGCGGAGTCCATCTAAATGACATTGGAGATCAATAACACCTCGAATCCGTTGACCATCAAACCCAATTTCGAATGAAAATTCATGTAGGGTTCAACATGATGCAAAAATCATGTCTCGAAGAGAGTCGTGCAAATCATCTCTCTTCGGATTCCCATGGGAAATTTCAAGGAGCGAAAGCCCGAAAGATACTTCCCACCATTGCCTTCTCATGGGATGGAACGAGTCTTTGTCATGGACCCCAAAACAAGAAACAAAGCATCCCCAATCACACCAGCTATAGGGAAAGGATCCTGACAAAAATGCAGTGTGATCATGGCGATTCATGTGACGGGCATTTCCGCGACCATGCACGGCCGAAGTCTCCCCACTAAAAGCACGCTTTCGAAGAGCACCATCAAACAGCACCAGTACCACCAAAGAGACGTGTCTCGCAGTAATAATGTGGGGGCGTGAATGGGAGCGATCGCTACTTTCGACGGGTCGCGGAATGGGATGCGGAATTAAGGTAGAAGGAGGTCTGAAACTGGACGGACCGAACGACCTCCGACCAGCCACGCCCTTTTACCCGCTAAAGCCATATTAACTTTTGCTTTGCTTCGTCGCTTTGAACTTCCACCCGCTGTTGCGTTGCAACTTGCTTTTTACTCCGTCCTAATGTTCATTTATCACCTCAAAAGGGGGAAAAGTACCTAAAAAGCTGTGGCCGGTCACTGGCCACTGGCCAAAGGAAAAAAAAAAAAAAAGAGGAAAGAACAAAGAAAGGAAAGGAAAGGAAAAAAAAACAAAGAAAAAAGGGGAAAATTTTAATAAAAACTAATCAAAAAATTATTAAAAAAAATATCCATATCAGTGTCGGCCATCATTGGTCATGCCACGTAGGACAACCAGCCGTCCATATCACCAATTTCCAGCCTAAATTGACCCAATTGACTCAATTGATATCAATGTAAAAAAGGTTTTATGACTAAATTAGTCCATTAAATGGTTTATAACTAAATTGGTACCTATGCAATAAGGTTAGGAGTTTTCTGGTATTTTTCCCCTTGAAAAAGAGGTACTTTAATTGGAACTCTTACGAGTAGAGGGTTTTGGAGTTTGCCCCGTGGCGAGGCTGAGGCAAGTTATTACAGTTTCCTCGAGTAATGGCCGATAAATCTATGCAATCTCGTTCGTTCTGCATGGAAAAGGTTAAAAACACGGAAGGATTGCTCTTAATTGGGAGTCTATTTTAAAAAATCGTGTTCTGTGTACGCAGAAAAATAAGGAAGCCAAATCGTCCCGGCGGCTGATAACATCAACTCTTAAGAGGGTCGACGAGAGTTCTAAGATTTGGCAACTTAGTTTATGTTCCACCATCCTTTGAATAAGCTGAAGAATGTTCTACTTTTATTTTTATATAGTGAGTATGTTGTATGAAGAACGTTCTAGTTTCCTTTTAGGGTCAATGTATCATGGTCGTCATTATAAACATAAGAACACACATGACCATTGAAACCTTCTCAGATGTTCTTTATTACACCCATGGTTAATTATTGTTGTTATTATCATTGAATTACACAAGAGCCTGCATATTCTCCTTCAATCATAGCTTCAATGGATCAACGAGTAGAAGAATCCCATCAAACGAGTCGTGCACGATAAGCACAACACTTTTATCTAGAAATATGCATACATTTATCTTCTAGATGCTTACGCAAATGAATGAGATAAATGAAAATTGGTAAAGACTTTGATAGTCAATTGGTAGGTGAGATCAGATTGACTTGCCATAATGTTTATAGACAGGATTCAAAATCTTTCCTTTATCCGATATCCTTTAAAAGGATAACTTGTTTTCACAAGCAAGGATAGCATACGTCCTATTATCATTGTCCTACCTAACGAGAGTATGTCAAGACGTAATACATTGATATAATCCGACTTCGATTTTAAATTTGTAATTTGAAATTATAAGTCGAAAAAAGTAAGAAAAAATCGTGAATAGTGATGTTAATAAAAAGTGCAGAATGTCAATACAGATCGATTATACAGAAAATTATGTGAAATCCCAGTGGCAAAGTTAGAGCAATTTATCATGGGGTATGTTGAAATATAGTCTCAATCGCTTGACAACAAGTCATAAATGCCATATATATTCATGTGATCTCCTCTACTTATCGACTTAAACTTTTTGGTTCAAACTTTCTAACGGGGTGCATGACAACCATGACTTTTAGTGCTAGCAAGATATCTTCTTCTCTCTTGTTTTGGTGAGGTCCGCACGTGGCTCAACCTCACGCGAAATTACCCTATTTTATAAATAGTTATAGGTGGATGGTTTATTGGGGTACTGAATCCGACTCTTGTCCTACTAACCCAGAAATGAACACCGAACTTTGGCACTTAATATTGCTAGCTTGGACTGGATCGATCTAATGAATGATTCTAATATGGCTGGAGTGGAGAAGATTCTCTTCTAAAATCGAGTTTGGGCCTTGGGTGTCAGGCCTTTGAAGATGTCGACGCTAAGCAACGTTGTTATCTAGCTATATGCATGGTCGGGTCGGGCCACGAAATTTGTGGTGCCAAGAGAAGAGGCCCAGACTTCTCCTGATGGATATCAGTCACCACGGCGCAAACGTTAAGATAAAATGGTTTGCAAAATGGACGAGGATGAGGATGCCGCCACCGCCGCTGCCTTGTCGCCTGTCTCGCTCACCGCTTTCTTGGCTGCACCCGGACGTATGCGAGCCTAATGCATCTGAGTTTTTAGTGTGAGTCTCACATAAGACCCATCAAAAGCAAGAGGTTGCATGCACCGGGATACCCTAGGAATTTTTTCCTCACTCACCAAGTCGTGAAACATCTTCAATATTTGTCTTCTCTCTCTTGATCCTTAGTCTAGAGTCCCCGATACATCTTTAATATTTGTCTTCTCGCATGCACCGGAGGTGTTGGAAGAGCGCAACAAAAGTCCGATACATTCACCCAAAGAAATCGCCAAGAGAAAGCCTAAATTCGAACTTGTCAATACATCATGTTGAGCTCACTTTTACTCAAAAGCTTGAGTTAATGAGTTATGAGCAAGCTATAATATATTAATTGCTCCACACCATATCAATTCTCCAATAAGTGACTTCTCTAACATAACTCACGCATTGCATAATTCACATATGCATCTCAACAATCTCCTCCTCATATGTGAGCTCAGTATTAGGTTTGCTCACCCCATAATCCAAGTATCTTTCTATATTATGATATCTCAACTTGAATCTCCATTAATGTCTAACTTCATCCATTAAGTCTGCCGCCAGGCCCGCATTGCTACACCACAATGCCCACCGTCCGGAAACCGCGTTGGTCATCAAATTCCTTTATTGAGATATTCACCAAACACCATAATAGATTGGGGCTCCATCAATCAACTATCGACTCTAATACTATTTGTTGCAAGCGTGGAGCAGAAATCTAATACCTTTACCTGAAAGATCACCAATAAGAAACCCAAGTCTAAGCCCGTCAATTAATCCAGTATAACCCACATTCACTCAAAAGATTAAACCAATAAGTTATGGGTCAACTATAACATATTAATTACTCCACACCTCATCAAAGTTTCTCGATATAGAACTTTTCTAACATTTCTCACATGTGTATCTCCATTGTCTCCCCCTCAAAGCAACAATCATCAACTTTAAATTTGGGATTGCATCACTCATGGTCTCTATCTCGCGTCACCAAATCGACTGTCAATGGTCTCTTCTCACCAGATCAACTGTGCCGGCAATTTCCACCCAAAATAAGGGCCGACTCTATTACTATTTGTTGAGAGAACGCAGTAGAAATCTAATACCTTTACTTGGGAAGATCGCTAAGAGAGAGCCCAAATCCGAGCCTGTTAACATATTCAACTAAACTCGCATTTACTTAAAAGCTTAAATTAATGAGTTATAAGCCAACTAGGATATATTAATAGCTCCACACCACATAAACTCTTTAATGTGGGATTTCTTTAACACAATTCATGCACGCATTTCAACATGGAGCTCATCTAGATCACCTCCTTTATATCCTGTCCAGATCTCTACATAAGCGGCAATTTTTCTTCTTCAAGGTCTATTTGCCGAGTGAGAAAGAGAAACGTATAGACAACGGACACGGCGAAGGGGAGAGTGTGTATGCGTGCGCGCATTGTTGGGGCTTGGTTTGATTGGGTTCAATGAACTAGCATAAGATACAACACTGTGTTATGATTCGATGAATGGTTTAGGCGTCGGAGGCACCATCGGTCATGGTAAATGATTCTCATCCCATATAACCATAAGTGAACTTACTAGCGTTAGCCCTCGTTCCTATGCATCAAAGAAATCCTTAATAGTAGATAAAACCTTTCAAAAAAACACATACTGAAAATTTCAGGTGAAAATTTAGCCTTGGCCCAAACCTAAAATTTTAGGTCTTCCATTACATATAAACAATTTAGGTAAACATCTATAGTAATATATCCGGGAAAACTACCAAAAAAGTCCTAAACATATTGTATTGGTACGAATTCATTCTTAAACCTTTTAATTAGATCAATTTAGTCATAAATATTTTCACATTGATACTAATTCAGTCCATCCGATCAATTTAAACCGAAAATCGCTGACATGGATGCCGGCGGTCCTACATGGTACCGCCGATGCTGACGTAGACAAATTTTATAATTTTTTCGCCCAAATCTAGGTGAGGGCGGCAAAGCCCTCACCCAAACCAGGTGAGGGCATCGCGGCCCTCGCTCATGGCGGGTGAGGTCATCGCCGCCCTCATCGGCCAACAGACGAGGGTTCCGGCCCTCACCTGGATTTGCGCGAGGGCCTAATGCACTCGCCAGTGGCTGGCGAGTTCTAAGAAAAGAAAAAAAAAGAGAAAAAAAAGAAAAAAAAATTATAAAATTATAAAATTTTTCCACATCAGTGCCGACGATGTCATGTAGGAATGTTGGCATCCACGTAAGCGATTTTCGGCCTGAAATGGTTGAATGAACTGAATTGGTATCAATACAATATGTATATGACTTTTTTTGTACTTTTCCTAATCTATCCTTGCTCTTAATATGTCGGTTTTGCATATTGATTCCAGCTTTGCTCTTATTTATGCAAACACAAGAACCAAACACCAAGTTTCAATGACATCTGAGCGACCTAACTATAAGCAAATCCAACACGGGAAGGACCTCAATAAGCAAACCAGTAAAAAGTCAAAAAGAAAACAAAGAGCAGAATCCTTTCGGGCCCGTTTCCCCAAGTAAAGAAAATGGGTGGGGGAATCTGATTCCGTCCTTTTTATAAAGTGACTCTTGAAGCGAATCCCAGTCTTTTTAAACAGGTAAAGCCTAAACCTAATTCACGTGAGCCTGGTTCACATGCATCGTTAGATAAGACGGATCCCACGTAATCCCATCTTATCCGACGAGACAATACGAACCGGATTCACGCGTACCTGTTTCAACGAAGATTTTTTTCCCGGTTCTTGTCGTGTCTTCATATTTAATTTCACTGAAACCCACCTTGTTAAGAAACCATGATGCACTGGACTATTTGGTCTCTGATTAAGTTTATATTGATACCGCCTCGAACCCATCAAAACCGACTATTAATCTACTGACTTCACGAGAATAATCTCCGGCTTTTTTGCTGTATATAAAAAGACTTGTCACTTAGGCCCGTGCTCACGATCTTGCTGACTGTGATTAACTAGCAGTTCTCAAAACTTTGTGAAGATGTCTTCCACTTTCTCGAAAGCTGATGGTAATAGCATTGCCGTGGCCCATGGCAAGTGCATCTCCGTGGACAACGAACTCAAAGAAGAAGAAGAAGAAGAAGAAGAAGAAGCTACTACTAACAATATGGTGGTCACCACCCATGTGCACATAAAGCCGACTCACTCGACGAAGGTGCTGAACAGGGACGTGGTGCTGCGCCGGATTCGGCTGCGGAAATTCATGAACAGATTCCGAGCGTTGCTGCAGTCCCTCTTTGGCACCTCTCCGGGGGCTCCCGCCGTGGTCAAGAAGGTGGGGAAAGCCTCC
Source organism: Syzygium aqueum (assembly GCA_031216185.1). Taxonomy (NCBI): domain Eukaryota; kingdom Viridiplantae; phylum Streptophyta; class Magnoliopsida; order Myrtales; family Myrtaceae; genus Syzygium; species Syzygium aqueum. Next base: position 10,066,885 of record CM062236.1, read on the forward strand.
ACCACCAGCAACACCAAGCGGTGGATCGACGATGCCTTTGCCGCACCATAGCAATTGCAATTTGGCTCTTTCTGTTTAGTAGAGACTAGTGGAAGTGAAAAATGTACTCTCTTAGAGCTTCGACTCATGTATACATGCAGTTCTGTTTCATTTTTCACCATCGCACTTACATGATCAATTCCCTTTTCATTTTGCTCATTCGAAAGAGAAACATACTTGTTGGGTCGCAGTATTGTGTTTCTGCTTCTATGCGGAATCCTGACAACAAACTGCTCGAAACATATTCATTCGAAGTTTGTTCCTTGGAGGACGATTGAGACGTGCTGAAAGAGAGTCCAAAGCACGTGACTCAAAGAGCACAAAGATCCTTACAGTTCTACATTGTACTTTGTGCTTCAAGTCGTACATAGTCCATTCTCGGTGTATACATTCGATTATAGATACCATTTATTCAAAAGATTTTCATCTAAAAAAGAATTCGACCAATTGTTGGGTTGACTAAGCTTTCATGCTCCCGTATTCGAAACCAAGATGGATTTTGGATTCCAATCGAAAAACATATCTCGAGTTCGTAACTTTCAACAGATCAGATATCGAGACTGGATGCCATCGACCAAGTTATTTTTTTTGTTTTTGGTAAGGATCAACCAAGTTATTTTTCTCTCTATATATATAAAAGCTTGAGTTGATCACACATTTATTGTTATATAGAAGAGAAACTTTCCTTCTCTAATGCAGGTCGTTGTGGTTGTCGTCATAGTTGTTGCTGCTGCAGTAGAAGATTGGATCTCGTATGGCGGGGCAGGATATTGAATGGGCATGCGAAAGGTCAGAAACGAAAAATTGACCTGACTGGGAAAGGATTGGTCCAAGCAAATGCACATTATCTTCCAATTATTTGGCAGCTACATAGCATGATTTGTCTCTGCAATGTCAAAGCTCTAGATAAGAAAATATGAGGAAGAGAGAAATATGGAGTTTCTTTATATATCTATATTTACATAAAGAGTCGTATGTACAGGCTATATTAGATGGTGATCTAAGGTAACATATCAATTAATAATATGCATAATTAAAAAGAGATATATGTACAATTTTGATAGATACGGAGAATCAAGATAAATATTATAATTGTCTTTATCAGGGAGGAAATGTTTTAGAGAGATAACTCTGACAGTTCTAGAGACCCATTAGAGAATAATGAACCTACTATCTTGCGATACATTCATCAGCATTTCCAATTGCAGAGACAGTTCGGCTTTTATCCTTCCCTGCCTCATCTTCTGATTTGGCAATCATGTCTCCCCAACTTCCCTTTGTTTGTATGCCTTTGAAGGCCATAAATACCAACTAAACTTGGTGATTCGAGGACGTAATTTGCTCTCCAACCTATCTTTCTGCGTCCCTATATGTCGACTATAATGGCTATTCAAAAGGCTTTGCTTATATCAGCTATGACGATGGTTGTGTCTGCTGACAGTAACCGGTACGACGCGCAAGCAACTATATACGGTGACATGAGCAGTGGAGGAACCATGCGCAAGTAAAATGATATTTGCAATCGAGGCAGAAGAGCCATGTTTCTTAGTAATACTTAGAATAAAGATAGAGACACTAAAACTTCTTACTAAAACATGTTTACTGGCCTATGTAACTTCTCTTTACATGTCTCACATCGCACGCCGTCGATTTGTACATATTTCACTCACAGTTGAGAAGTCAACGTGGGAAGTGACTTGGAAACTAGAATTTCCTCATTTATATCCATGAACAGCCCTTAACTTCTCCTAATTACTTGGTCCAACTATGTTCAATTGTTCGGTGCCAACTTGTTATATCGTAGGTCCATCTCACATGTCGACAGGTACGATTCACTGCAAAAAATGTGGCAAAATGCAGATGAGCCTTTCGCCCAAATGGGCCATTTCTTGAAGATACTCCTGATTTTGTCCGACTATACTTGCGTTATTTAGCAAAGGTTTGTGTCATTTCAGTACTTTCTTGTCTAAGGCGCGATTGTTGTAGTATATCCCAGATCATTTTTCATGATTGAATACGTTGTCATATCTACCCATCAATCGATTTTCATACATCTAGCATTATTTTATATAGAATTCAATACGTAATCATCTCTAAAAATTGAAAGGTTGGGGAATCGTACTGGAAATATTTGAAATATCATCATGATCATGATATATTGGTAAAGTAGGAAAAACAGATATAGGTGAAAACTAAATAAAAATCTGATTGCAAAGTTTTCTTTTTGTTCCTAGGGAGGATATCTGATGATATGCGGCTCAAGAGTCAAGACACATGAACGGACTAATGGGGTGTTAGGAAACCAAACAGAAGACGACCAAGAGGAGCCCCACGAAAACGACGTCGTGGAATGAATGTTCAACTTCCAATTATTATAAAAGCAATTATTACTTTGAAAGGATCCGAGGCGAGGAACACTAAGCAGAACAAACAACATTGTCTAGCGAAACACGCCTCTTCTTTCTTCTTATCTCTTTTCGTTGTTTGAAATGGGGGGTTTTTTTTTTCTCTTAAATTATTTGGGTACATATGAGCGCAATATAACCCCATTCTTTAATATAGATGAGTCTTACATGAGACTTACGTGATCTAAGAGTCAATAGAGTCGGAATGCACTAAACTAACATGTCATGAGACCGATTATATGACGTTTCTAGCAAAATCCGTTTCCTTCATTTTACCACCTCACAGAAGAAAATCCCAAAAAAAAAGGGGAAAGATTAAAAAAAAAAAAAGGGAAAAGGAGGAGCAGCCCGATCAATTCAAACATTATTTCGTTTGGCCCACATGTTAAATTATTGTTTTTCATCAGATCAAAATATGTTAAATTCAGAAGATAAGCACTCGGGGATATATTAACTAATATGATTTCATATTTCAATTGCTCCTCTTAGCCAAAAAAACAAAATGCCGTTGGATGAACATGTTCTATTTTAAGTACCTAAACCCTCTTCAACCTTCACTCAAATTTAAAAAAAAAATTATAAACCACGAATTATCTAAGAATCTAACTCTAAAACCCCAAAACTTGTTATTTCTATATAGGAAAATGACACAAATGATATATGGACTTTGGCCCAACGTGCAATATGATCATTGAACTTTCATTTTGTTCAATATAATCCTTAAACTTTTGGTACATGTTCAATTGAGTTTTTGAACTATATAAAAATTTCCAATGTTGTCCACGAACTTGAATTACTGGAATGACAGCATTGAATATTTTCATATAGTTCAAGGACTAAGTTAAATATGTATCAAAATTTCAGGAATCACATTGAACAAATTAAAAGTTTAAAGATAACATTACACATTGAGCTAAAGTGCAAAAATCATTTATGTCATTATCTCTTTCTATATCTTTCCCATGATGGTTACAACGATTGCCGAGAGGTAGAGGAGGGGCCCAAAATTAGCGACGGTAGCAACGCAGTGGTGGAGGGGGCCGCGAGTCTCATTGCTCCGATGGCAACGGGGCCGGTGGCGGTGGCTAAGAAAGGGAGGGGAGGGAAGTTGCTAGGATTAAGGTTGTGTGAGTTTAGGATGGGTTGGGTTTAAAAGTGTGGCGAGGGTAATATTTTAAGGAAAATGGAAGTGTGTGATGAAATGACCGTGCCAACTTATATCGAGTGTAACTTTTGCGTCTGACAATACATTCAAAGTTACAAGTATTGGCTTCTAATTGGTAAAAACGAAGCAGTGATTTAAATGTAAAGGATGCAAAATCATCTTCGGGTGAAGGCGTGGACTAATTTTGTTTTTCACCATTTGCTCCGAAGTGTCCCGCGCTAGGCCAAACGATTTGATCAATATTCAACCAACACTACGCAAGAAACATATGTTATAGGACTAAGCATGTCGGGAAAATCACACAATCAGTCCTAAGTCTATTGTACGAATATCAATTCAGTTTCAAACTTTTCAGATTTACCAATCTAGTCATAAGCCTTCGCATAAAATTTCAATGTAGCCTTTCCAATCAATTTTTGTTGAAAATTTCCTGACGTGGTAGCACAATCATGGTTGTCCGTCTTACGTGACATACCATCACATCAGCGAATCCCGATGAAAATTAGCCAAAATGACTATATCGAAATTTCGCACAAAAATTTAATGCTAAATTGCAAAATTAGAAAAGTTTGAGATTGAATTAGCATCTATAGAATAAATTAAAGACTTAAATAGACAATTTTTCCGACATGTATATTTCCACGCTTCATATTGCGCTCCATATAACCTAATTAAATCGCAGGGTCTTATTGATCGACTCAAAGCTAGCCGTCCAAAATGTTACTCATTCTCTCCCTTCAACAAGAAACGAAGAATGCAATGATCACTCGTGCGAAAAGACCGTTTACAAAGCGTGGAAATGACGGCCAGACCAGTGCGCAGCGCCGTGATCAATGAGCTACTGAGAAGAACAGGTGGAGGAAACCGAAGCACTGGGACTGTTTTTTTAGTATTAAGGCGCGAGGCTTTTTGGGTTGGAACGTACCCTAATTTTGACTCTTGATCCCCACTCGGGACGCACAGAATCATAGAAGGCAAGGATGATGTCGTGTCCGAAGTGACCCGTCATTATTGGGGTAACGGGGGTTATCGCCTCGTCAGCTTCATCTAGAAGCACCGGATGAAAATAAACTCTCGTCATTCTTCGTTCATTCAACTCGTCATGTTCAATATTGATGGGTTATTTTTTTTTATATTTTTCTGATAAAATAAAAAATAATTCGTAATAAGAAGTTCCGAATTCAAATCTTTTCAGAGTCTATTTACCTCCCTAATTAAACATGTACAAATTTAGTATTAAGCAAAAAAATCGGTCCAAGCGTAAAGAGGAGTGATAAAATATTAATATTAAACCACATCTTTATCTAACGGATTAAATTTTTAGTGTAGTCGGCAGTGATCCCATAATATCTCGCTTCGTATCAAAGCATGAGGTAATTGACTTTGAATATTTCCAAGGTCCTATTTACCTTCCAAATTAAATATGTTCATACTTAATACTAGGGAACAAAATCTCACATTTTCCCTTCTTCTCTTGCTTGATATTTCCTCGAGAAGGGGGAGGGTTCAAAATGACAAATCACCGTTCCATTTTGCCTGTGGTCAAGTGTCAATCTTGACTAGCTCAGGGACCCAAATGGCAACTTCATGGGCACCAACATATCATATGCTTAATGCCCTTTATAAAAATACGTCAAACTGACCCGCGAGTCGCTTGCTCAACGGGGACTCTTCCCCGACTTTCTGGCTCATTGGTCAGTACAGGCACATCAAGGGTCACGACCACGTCGGTACTCTTCCGTGAAATATGCGACGTTGAACGCTGTCCGTGTTTCCTCATCGGTTTCTCGTTATATTTCCTCTCTCGCGACAGTGTGAAAAGCAACTTCGCTTTCTAAGCACTCTCCAAGATTCCGCACGCCCCTTCCTTCTTCTCTTCTGCCACGCGATCCCCTACTTAAAACCAAACCTAATCCGCTGAAAAAGGGAAGTCGAAGGAAACTTGTTCTGTCCGACTGTTGCTGGTCCTTCCTCATGCTTCTCGTTGATCAAAACGACCCGCCATCTCAATCCACCCGATCCACCACCGTCTCTTGATCGAAACCGGCGTCCAACCGATGTCTCTGACGATGCCGAAGGCCGCTCTGTCCCCCCTCCTCCTCCTCCTCCTCTTGGCCGACATGGTCTTGCCGACCCTCACGGCTGCGGCACGTAAAGCCTGCAACCAGACCTGCAGCAACGGCATACCCGCAAAGCAGAACCTGACGTACCCGTTCGGGTTCTCGCCGGGCTGCCCGATCCTGCTCAACTGCACCGAGGACGGGGACGCCCTCATAGGGGAGTTCCTGGTGCAGTCCGCGTCCCTGGACACCATCACCGTCACCATCGCGGCCAATTGCAGCCGCCCGTTCGGGTCCATGGACCAGCTCTACGGCCGCAACTACGCCCCGAAGGGGAAGAACGCCGTCCTGCTCAGCAATTGCACGCAGAACTCCCCCTGCGATGTGCCCAACACGCTGGTCATCCAGGCCCAATTCCAGTCCGGCTGCGAGCCTAGAACCAAGATCAACACCAGCATGAATTGCTACTCCGAGAAGGCGAACCACTACAACGCGATGTTTCTCAACCACAGTCGGCTCTTCGCCCTCGGCTGCAAGTACTTTCTGTCGTCGATATCGGCGGAAGAGCTGAACAACATATCGGTGTCACTGGGCGTCCAGATGCTACAGCTGGCGTGGTGGGTCAACGGCGACGAGTGCGAGTGCTCCGACGACGCGGACTGCGTTCCGCTCTCAGGGCTGCCGAACGGCGGCGGGAATGGGTTCCGGTGCAAGTGCAAGGACGGGTTCCTCGGCGATGGGTTCTTGGCCGGCACCGGCTGCCGGAGAGGTTAGTTGGAGTGCTTTATCATCGTTGACTCTTTTGACCAATTATCTTCTGCGATTAAATTAGGAAATCGGTGCTAAAAATGCTTAAATGGGATACAAAATCAATTTGCTAACTGTCATGGCGGACCGGAAGTAGGTTAAGAATACGACCCATCTACTCGACTTTTAGTCTTAGACATTATTATACATATCGATAATGGAAAATGAGTTTTGTTATGCCTAGTTTACTATTGAGTTAATTGCACATCCGAGAGTAATTTAGTACATGCAAAGTGGACATTTTATGGTTTTTAAAGTCAAAACCCCACCTAGAAGTTGCTATGCTCATCAGGCGAGTCAAAAAAATTTTGCTTAAGAAATTTCGGGGACACCTTTTTGTAGTTTGGTAATTTTCTTTCATGCAAACGACAATTTAGGAATTAAATCTTCATGAGAAACTCATGCAAACGACAGTATAGGAATCAAATCTTCATGAGAACCTCTCTCCTACCATAAATTTTCCACCAACAATCCCTGGAAAGGCTTTAAAAGGAACCAAAGCTCGCGAAATATTTACAATCAACAAACCAAACAACCTCTATAAATACCCGCATTTAATTCAGTAAATACGCAAAATTCATGCTAGTAACTCCTCCATATCACCATTTATGAAGAAAGCACGCTGCGCAAATCCTTCGAACTCAACCGGGGAAGTCAATCCGCGTCGAGGGGATGCTATCCTATCCCATCCTATTCAAGTGGATGCCATGAATGCTCATGGCCGGACGAGACCCATTTTCTGTCGTAGACATTTCCTTTATGATCACAGCATGGAACTTCGTTGTCCATGGTGGGTGATACGGTTAAATGGGCACGTTTGCCCACTAGAACGCACCAAAAGTAAGAGCGCACAGTGACCCCACTAGCGGGTGGACAATAATACATTACATGGGGGACCGTTTTCAAAGACAATTAACATCGTCTTAGTCAAAGTTTCGTCGTAAAGTCAGGTCAAAGTGGATACAATATAAGATTTGGGGCCGGTGTCCCGTTTTTCTTGCCGATTCGTTAAAGAAAGGATCCGCCATTGTTGTCCTCTCTTTTGTCTTGCACGGGGGGAGAGAAGAACAAGCAGCCCGTCGCGCTCAAGAATGGGTTGTTTCACCAAACAAAGATCGCCACTGAAATCTGCGGATCCCTTTGAACGATGCTGAATATGCTCCCCAAGTGATTTTGATCTCTAGGATTACACAAAAGTCAACGGAAGAACGGCAAATTTTTGTGTGGGGTCTTGGTGATGTCTGAGCCTCTGGACTTCAGGGGCGCAAAGTGCAAAGAGATCCATCCAACGTCTAGAATCTCTTGACTTTGGAGGGCACAAGTGATCGAGAACTTTGAACTTAACCTCGACATTATTAGCTCTTTCACTTTGTCTGGACTCAAAAACATTCTAGTAGATTATGATAGTTTGACTGCTCCTTTTTAGTTCTATGTCTTCAGTGTCGAGCTAGCTCTTACTTTTCGTGCTTAACCTGAACTTAGGCTTCATGGGAAATCGATTTCGGTCGTGCCGATCGTGGCAGCTCCAAAGAGTTTATCGAGTCAAAATGTCTGTGTTGTTTTATGTATGTGATCCCGAAAATCCTCATCCTGCTGAGGGCTGACCTTGTTTTCTGATTTTTATCTTGCGAGCAGACGCATTCATGTGCAATCCTGCAAAGTATCTCTCTGGCCAATGTGGAGGAACCACCAGAATAATTGTTCTGGTTGGAGGTACTTTAATCTTCCTATCAAATTAATTATATGATCATAAATAATTGTTGAGTGTTCTAATGATTCTATATTGCGCGTAGAAGAAGTAACTTGTGACTTCACTTGAGTATTAGGAATGTTCATAGCTATACCTGTCAAATGCTGTCTCATGTCATCTGTTTGTTTGTTTTCAGGTGTTGTAGTTGGGGCTTCCCTCATGATCAGTTTGGCATTGATCTGCTGCTTCTTTCGACGGCGAAGCAAATGGAAAGCTCAACTCAAGGTGCAGCGCCGTCTGTCCGAGGCCTCGGGCAAGAGCAGCATCACCTTCTATCCCTACAAAGAGATCGAGAGAGCCACAAATTATTTTTCAGAGAAGCAGAGGTTGGGGACCGGGGCATTCGGGACGGTCTATGCTGGGAAAGTGAATGGCAATGACGAGTGGGTCGCCATCAAGAGGATCAAACAGAGGGACAGCGTCGAGCAAGTCATGAATGAGATCAAGCTCCTATCGTCCGTGAGCCACCCCAACCTGGTCAAGCTCCTCGGTTGCTCAATCGAGAAAGGCGAGCAGATCCTCGTCTATGAGTTCATGCCCAATGGCACATTGTGCCAGCATTTGCACAGAGAGAGGGGTCAAGGACTTGCCTGGCCGATCAGGCTGAAAATTGCCACAGAAACTGCTCAAGCAATTGCGCATCTCCACTCTATTAAGCCCCCAATATACCATAGAGATGTCAAGTCAAGCAACATTCTCTTGGATGACAATTTCAAGTCCAAGGTTGCGGATTTTGGCCTTTCGAGACTCGGCATGCTCAAGGACTCCCACATCTCGACCACCCCACAGGGCACCCCGGGCTATCTCGATCCCCAGTACCACCAGGATTTCCACCTTTCTGACAAATCGGATGTCTACAGTTTGGGCGTAGTACTTATGGAGATCATCACGTCGTTGAAGGTCGTGGACTTCTCGCGGCCTCAAAACGAAGTGAACTTGGCCAATTTGGCCACGGATAGGATTGGGAGGGCGCGGTTGGATGAGATCATCGACCCATCCCTCAATGTGCACAAGGACGAGTGGATGTACTTGTCCGTGCAGAAGGTCGCCGAGCTGTCATTCCAGTGCCTCGCGTCACACCGAGACCTGAGGCCTACCATGAAGGAAGTGGCAGATGAATTGGACCGGATCAGGCTCGGTAGATGGGCCGCTTCCGAAGCGAAAAGCTGCACGACTTTGTCCGAGACGTCTTCATGCTCTTCTTTGGGCAGTATCAGCGAGAAGTTGCTGATTTGTCCCAAAAGGAGCGCCGAACTGGAGATTACAAAGGCGATCAGTGTCAGTGATCAAAGTGGAGGGAGCGCCATGAGCTCGACTGGGAGCACAGCAGATAATTCGACAGCATCAATGAAAGATTCGCGCTTAAGTGAAGAGAGCTCTCCCTCATCAAACACTCTACTCTCTAAGGTGATTCAGTGATTTAAATGTGCCTTTCCATCCGAAGCTTTTACATCCCTTGTAAAACACCACACGTGTAATTCCTTTAGTCAAGTTTTCTCTCTAACTTGCTGGATTATGCACTCATTAGCATATTTGTTCGACAATAGTGCCCAGAAATAAAGCAAATCCCCCCGTTGTTTGCACCTCCTCTCTGGCACGACAGTTCTGCTCATACGATCAATGTCGCAAATTCTTTGATTAATCGAGAGGAGGATTTGAAGAACATAGCAAAGAAGGAGAGATGAGAAGGGCAGATCATAAGTTCCATGAGGAAAAAAAGATCAGTTTTAAACATCAGATCCTTCTGGTGCATAGAACAAAAAGGAATGAGCAAAAGATTAGTTTGATCATCTAAAACACGACCGTTGATCACCAGTGTACACTAACCTTTGTGAAAAGAATGCCGATTTATCTAGTATCGTACATTAAACATGACGCCCCAAATCAATGCAGAGGTTTCTCGATGAATCAGTGACTGCACGACTACGACCGATATCAATAGAAAGTATTCTATGTCCAACGTCTCTAAAATAGAGTCGTGGATGTTTCTGTTTACAGCATACCACAGATGCTAGAAATAGACATTTCAAACAATTATAAGTAGGCCAACATGATACCAATCTTCCCTTTCCAGTGCTCAGCAGCCCATTGAAACTCTCCACCTCAACCAAGCTTGCTTAGAAATGCCGGAGAGCAATAGAACCTTGCTTCCATATCTCCTTAGAAAATCTGCAGGCACACATACAGAGCATGCGATCTCTAAATTTCAGATGTTGCATTGCAGAACGCACACAGAGGGTCAATCGTAGCCCCTCGCTGCGACATACCATCCTATAGTCGACAGCCCATTCTGGATAACAAGCCAAGATATGGGCCGCGAAGTGTACGCGTATGTGCATGTGAAATTGCTCATGGATCGCACAAGTCGTGAGCTTACCTTCATAGCCCTTCTCCATTACCAGATAGGAGCGGGCCTTGCAGCATCGTGCAAGCTTTCGGCCACTGCCGCCGCCAGCTCCTCCAATATGTCCGGTCACGGCCGTGTTCCGGGGCCTAATCATGCCATGGATGTTGATCATGGGATAAACAGCGTCAAATCTAGAGTTTCAATTTGACAAGAATCGCAGCTGAAGTAGCTCATTTGTCTCTGAGGCCACGACAATGACATTTCTTCACAGATCAAGCCCACATCTATATGTCTGTACTTATGCGATATGACATTGGAAATAGCAACAAATATAAGTAATTATTTAGGCAGATGTTATTTTCGCCTACGTAAGTAATGTTTCAGTGGAAAAGCTGCCTATGTAAGTAGTTGACCTACATAAAATAGTTGCATTTGTCTATTAGCCTTTAGAGAAATATGACTAATTAGATAGGCAGCTGTCATCATTTTTATGTATCTTTCACTTAGATATACGAACCTATCTCCTATGGGTAATTTAACAATAGTTTTTGCCAAGGAAAATTATCCGATCGGTCCTAAATTCATTGTACGGATGTCAATTTAATCATAAATTTTTCGATTTTGCCAATTTAGTCCTGAACCCTTACGCGAAATTCCGCTTCTGACCAATTTTCACCGAGAATTGCTGACGTAGAAGCATGCTACTTAGAACAACTATAACTAGCGATTGTTGGACCACCACATCAATAATTTCTGGCAAAAATTAGTCAGAAGGACTATATTAGAATGTTAAGCAATGATCTAGGATTAAATTGACAAAGTTAAAAAGTTTCAAATTAAATTAACATTCACACAATAAATTCAAGACCGATTGAATAACTTTCGCGTCTCTCTGTCGATAATAGAAAAGCCAGCTTTAGTCGCTTCTCAATTGTGACCTCACTTCTTTAGGGATGATAGAATGACAAGTGTGACAATAGAATGACAAAGATAATTGTCTAATATCTTAAATATTGACTTCGTTTTGCATATTTGATAGGGCTAGGACTTTCATCGTCACTCAATTCCTGCACGCCCAATTTGAAAAGGAAGCCATCCTTTAATGCTTCAAGTCTAAGTTCCTATTAATTACATTATTAAGCTCACGCCTAACATGGGTAGGGACGGTGTTTTGTCCGCCAATTTGATGAATGGTAAGATCTTCTGTCGTCTATGTGTTAAATCAAAATATTTAGGCTTCGTTTGTTTCGCAAAAAATGAAAAATTTAGCAAACATTTTCCTGAAAATGATCGCCCCTATAACTTAGCGCATGTCAACTCGAGTATCTCAGTCTTAATATAGATTAAAAGAAAAGATAAATAGTGAGTTCTATTGTTAAGTACGTTAAAATTCAAAATCTGCGTGCAAGTTAATACCAAATCTCTCTCGCTTTTATGAAGCCCGTATCTCCTACTTTGAAATTCAAATCCATATTCTCATATTAATAATCATCCAAATTCATTTCAAATCCGAAAAAAAAAACTAGTTAAATTTGGTGTCCATCGTTAATTTACGAAATCATCCTTGATATTCTTATGATTCTACAATAACAAAATCTAAACTGGTCATTTCATAAATATGGGCGGGCTAGTTTTTGGATAGCGGATAGCTACTTTCATGTAATCGACTTCCTAGAAACATTAAGAATGCTGTCTAAGAATTGACCAAAAAAAAACTAAAATCAAAATGATGATATGAATTAATCTCAAATTGTAAATTAGAAAAATTCTCGAGGAAATACATTTCTAGCGTACGCTTGAAGATATCCCCAATCCATAAGCTCACGGATACATTAATTTGCTAATATGACTTTACTTAAGCAAGGAGTGATTATCGTTACAAGTTATGTCAATTGTCCCAAGTCCATTTGAAATCGAAATCACGTTTTAGGGCGAAAAGAACATGATATATGATTCTATCGACAAAACATTGAAATTCAATTCATCGCCGATCATCAATTATTCTTATACTTGCACGGAAAGAGATCAAAGAAGCTGCTACTAGTTTTCATTAAATAATTGAGCGTGTATATAAAATAACATAAACCCTGGATTTGTTTTAAAATAAGGGCCATGCTTTACCCACTATCAAGCTAACGGATTGCACATATAAAAACGATCTAATTCCGATCCGAGGCGAAACGAATTCCCGACACCCAGATTTATTTCGAATCGAGGATGCCCACTCCCGGCCCTCTTTCTCACTCACGAGATCCGATCGTCCCGTTCAGATCTCGATTTGTCTGTTTGATCCCGGCCCCTTTACCCCAATGAATAAAGCAATACTCGAACAAGAATCTGGTGTTCTTTGTTTCGATGCACGAGCAACAGTACGTCGCTTTTCCAAAGTGACACATCCGTCATCGCACGAAAGCATATAATAGAGCGAGCCAAAGAGACCTCCAATTCATGCTTCAACTTTCACACATGTTCTTATTATCTACGGAGCACCTCCCAGTACAAAAAGACGCACCGCTACCCACTAAGGATGTCGTGCCCCCAATACTTTGTGGCCCAAAAGAAACAGGACATATAAAAGAAAACAACAAATTAAAATAATTATTAAAAAAAAGAGCAAAAAGAGGAAAAAGGAAGAAGGAACGACAACACTAACCCGAGATTTTATACAAAGAAAGGCTGCCGGTGCTAAGTCCTCCACTGCCCACATCATCCTCCACTATCCCAAACATTGGACCCATCGGAGTAAAGTGAAGTCCCACTAGCTTTTCGGGCACGTGCTAGGTGAGTTTCGAATTTAAATAAAAAAGTTTAGTCACTGTTCACCACCCGAATTGCTCGTGCGAGAAGCAGCTGACACATCTCCATCAGATTATCCTTTCGTGTCGATTTCTAAAATTATTCCTTTTTTGGGTTGGTCAAAAGGTGGATAGCTTGAGCGACGTGAGGTTCACCGACGCCCCCAGCGGCGACGCCCCGACCTCCATCTCGAAGGAGTCGTACCGGAGGAAGAGCTCCACCACGAGCAGCCGCGACACCAGTACCACGAAGTCCTTCCCCGCGCACTGCTTGTTCCCCAGGTTCGGGCTCTCGGTCTCGGGCCCGTTCGACCACAGGACGTGCCGGAGCAGCCTCTCGCCGTCGTCCCCGACGAACCGGTCCGGCACGAACTCCTCCGCCCTCTCGAATATGCGCCGGTCCTTGGTGGCGAAGGGCTGGTACCCGAATATCATCTCCCCCTCCTTGACCTCGTAGGCCGCGTCGTGGCTCTCGATCACCAGGTCCCGCTTCGCCTTCCCGTACTGCAGCGGCACCGGCGGCTCGATCCGGAGGGCCTCGTAGACGACCGACTTCATCAGGGGCATCCGCTCCATCGCCGCCATCGTGACCTTCCCGCCGGCGTCCCGGACGGCGGATCGGATCTCCCGGGCCAGCTCGGTGTGGAGCTTCACCCCGGCCCGCCCGATCCACTTGATCATGTTGGGGAAGAAGATCTTCATCCCCCCGAACGAATTGAAGCAGGTGGCGAAGAGGAGGTTGTGGCAAGCCTCCTCGCGCGAGAGCCCCAGCTGCTCGGCCTCGTCGAGGACGGGGCCGGAGGAAGACTGGAAGAAGTCGTAGAGCCGCTTGTAGTCCTCCTTGACGAGGAAGGGCGGGAGGCGGAAGGTGTGGATGACGAGGTCCTCGAGGAGCTTCGGGAGGCCGAGGACGAGGAGCGGGGCGAGCTGGAACGCCACCCACTTTCCGACCAGCTTCGGACCGTCGAGCCCGAGCTTGGTGTCCGCCGGGTTGACCCCGTAGAGCGATCGGGCCAGGAAGTTGAAGGCGGCCTGGTCGTTGGGGTCGCTGAAGCCCGCCTTCCCCTTGGCGGCGAGTTCGGCCTCGAGGACCTCGAAGAGCTCGGTGAAGCTGGAGTGGAACTCGGGGATGACGTGGTCGCGGCGGTGCTTGAGGAGGAAGAACATGAGCTTCTTCAGCTTGGCGTGGGCGGGCTCGGAGGGGTCGAGGTAGGAGAGGACGCGGTAGCCGCCGGTGAGCTCGGTGGAGGGCATGAAGGTGCCGGTGAAGACGTCGCGCTTCTCGACCTTGGTGACGTCGAAGAGGACGGGGAAGCTCTTGCCGTCGAGGAGGACGACGACGCGCGGGTTCTGGGAGATGAAGGGGCCGGGCGGGAGGTTGGCCCGGTACACCGTCGACCCATACTTCTGGATGCGGGACTTGAAGAACTCGTCCCGCCCCTGGTTGTAGAAGTAGTCCTGGCGGTCCTTGAACGGCCCCACCAGCGGCAGCCCGTAGTCCCCCGGGATCTTCCGGAGCGGCAGCTTGGACTTGGGGTCCGGGGAGGCCACCACCGCCGGAGGCACAGCCGGCCTCTCCGACACGGAGGCGGCGACGCCGCGGCGGCGGGGGGCGGGGAGGCGCAGCGCGTGGGCTCCGCGCCGGGGCGCGCCGCGGCTGTGCGCCGTGGGCCGGAGCTGCAAGGGAGAGAAAGTTATGGTGGTTGACGCCATTAATGCTCTGCTTCGACAGACGACGTGGAGTCGAGGGAAAGTGACGAGGGTTTGAGGGAGGAAGGCGGTGGAGGGTGAGCGTATTTATAGCGGGGGCAACGCCGCTGACGGGGCTTTCCCCTTCCCCCCGCCCCCATCATCCACACCTTCCTCAGTTGGAAAAGCACCACCACCCGTTTTTGCATATTTAAGCTTGGCCATAATCGTGAAAGGCGTGCATAATTGAATCGGGTCTCTCTTCCTGTTCCTCTTCTTCTTCCTCCTCTTCTTTATTTTATCAGGATAAATACATTAAAAGCCTTAAAACCCATCATGTATGTGCGGTCAATTCTTAAAACTTATCACGGGAGTGATATCGAGTCCTGAAACTTTACAACAGTGTAAACAAGTCATAACACTTGTCAAATTGATCCAGTCCAATCTAATTATATTTTCTAGAAGTTTCAAGATTCGGTTACATTTCCATGATGAGTTTTAAAACTTGATATCCTTTTTGAAAGTTTTAAGACTCGACCGCACTTTCATTACAAGATTTAGGATTGAATTGCACTCTTTTAAAACTTTAGGACTGAATTACATTTTCACGATAAATTTTAAGAATTCCAGTACATTTATCACTTACAAAAGTACAAAGCTATTATCGGTGAACGCTTTTCTCGATACAAGAAAAAGGATTTTTTTTTAAATGGGTGTGCGCGATTTCTTTAGTTATTTTTCAGGTGTTATTTATTGGAGGGTGGAATCTTAGCACCTTTTTTTCAAGGGCAAACGGGGTCCGGGGTCTTCGCAGCTGCTTCCTCGGTTACTGGGGATGGCCATGTGCTGCGTATGCTCTGAATATTATAATGTTTGACGGAGACTCTTCGTCGCCGCCGGTGTTTGCTTGTGCGACACGCCGTCCGCCGGAAAAGTCTCATCCGGCAAATTTCGAGTGGAATTACTTCCGGATTGTATTTCTTTTCCCCAATCGCGTTTTTGGTTTCTTTCTTTTCGTGCTTGGGTGATGGAGATTGATGGGTCATGTCTTACCTTCTCCAACATTACGTTGTGTACTTTAAAGGGGAGAATTGACTTTTGATAGGGAAAGAAAATTCAATTTGAGCAACTCCCGACATGAAGTCGGACCAATTGCGGGCAGCGGAGATTGTTTGAATTCGAGACTATCGAGAGATTTATCAAATATCCCGATCGTGATAGAGAGTATCCTGACTAATGACACTAATGTTCTCGTGAGGTCGAGTTGGATTATAGGGGCTTAAAATCCAAGATCATGACCGTAAGGTTAGCATGATTATAAATGTGGCTCTCCCGTGGTGGGCGGCGCTATTATGATGCTCTTAACATTGACTTAAACTCACCTCGTGTAAGCAAAACTATCATAAGGAGTGGTTGACCATTTAGGACGGGTTGTGCCGATGAATAATTAAGCTCGAATTCCAAAAACAAGTGTACTTTATGCAATTTAGTGGTTGGTCTTTAAGCATTTAAAGTTGAGTTCCTAGTTCGATCAAAACCAAAAGTTGAGTTCCTAAATTTAAATTTGTTGATTTCAGTCCGCGACCTTTTTTTTTTCTTCATATATATAGGTCACATTTCTTGCTCTTGATCAACCTCGTAAACATTCCTAGATTTTAATATAAATTACGTGTAAATGAGCGATAGAAAACTATGATCACATCTAACTTTATGTTGCACTTCTTGCACATAACTATAAGCTACATTCCACTTTAATTATATAGCCGAGAGAATAATCTAAAAGTCATTAAAAATATATTTAGAATCGGGATTGTATGAAAGAAAAATAAATAAAAGAAAGTTTAAGGATAAAATATCTCGATTTTCAATTATTCGTATTTTGATTCGAGCATTAGAACAATTTGAGTGATTTGTTGTTTTTATATTTGGACTTTTAAAGTATTTCGTGGGCCTAATTTGTTATTTAAAAAACCTTGGTGGCGTCAAAACTCAAGATATGATGGGATCAATTAGGCATCTCGAAAAGGGGATAATTATAATTAAGGATAATTTGAAGTTGAGTGGAATCGACTGACCCCGCTCCACGTAATATGCCACTGCGGCCTCTTTGGGCCACAAGATACAAACCTTTCTATGAGCGTAGGTCTTAGGATGTCAGAATGATAGGGTTACGTGCCTAGAAATCTTAAAATTTGTCCCAATTACGTTTACAAGAAATGCAATCAAATCATAAACTGATCAAATTAATACAATTAAATCCCTCCACTAACTCCATCTAATTTAGTCAATAGGCTTGACTTTTTTTAATCGTTTTTCAGTGCTGATACAGTCAATTACAGATACGTGCCTGTGATCATATTTATCGAATTCTTATGAGATCGAGAACTGTACGAGGAGGTTTGATTAAACGTCATTATTAGATAATCGGGCCGTGACTAAAGTAGCTTAACGCATCATTGTCCTTCGTAGCTGTTTGTCAAAGAACTTCTAGAATTTGGTGGTCGAGTAAGAAGACTTTCTTGTAGGATACCCAAATTTTGGGAAGTTTTTCAAGAAACGTCCAAATTCGCCGAAAAACTCATTTGTCTTGTAGCCCCTATGCTATCTACAATTGCACTTTTGCTACTCCAATGACCATCGACTTTTCTGATTGACACCCTACATCAAGATCCATTTCGAAATCGTGCGCCTCCACTATTGACAGAGTTTACATACACGCTCGCAAATGTTCAAACCCTAAAATTTGAGGAACTATGGTTGAGAACTGCTTATTAATAGACTTACAAATTGAAGAACTATTTCTTTTACTCGTGCCGATTCTATTACGAGATTTCAGGTGAAATGGATAATCGGAATTAGAAAAAAGCGTGCACGCAGAGAGGGAAATGGTGAAAATAATTATATTAATAAAGAATGAGGCAGTATTTGAGGATATTAATCTATTTCTTGAATCTAATTTTCGTTTAATGTAAACGGTAAGATGAGAAATTGTAGAATACTTAATAATTACTCTGTATTCGATTTTAGAAGATAAGGGATTCGTTTATTATTTGCCAATTATCTTGAGCACCCAAAAAGTTTTTTTTCTTCAAGCTTCAGCCATACAGGAGGGCTTGAGTGAGTCTCACCCTCCTCTCCTGTTAATTTTGTTTGAGTTTTTTTTGTTATTTTCTTGTTTTTTTCTTCTCTCCCAATCTAAATCCAAGAGCTCTCTTCTCCCGATTTAATTTTAGATATGAGAGTTTGAACTCTTTTTGACTTAATTATAGATCTAGGAGATCTTTTCTCCCCGATTTATATATGGGAGTTTAATAATTCAATACGTCAATGCTCTGTCCGTGTATACATCCTCTGCCTCTAGTTTCAATGATGATCGCAAAGGCTTTGTGTCTCGCTGGACCATGAAAATTTGCTACTCCAAAAGTTTGATGTTTGTTTTTTCAACTAATTTTGGTTGTCTCCGTATGGCGATGGAATAGAGGAAGTCGGACTTAGATATGCACTGCCAACTAGCATTACCGTAGTTATTGGAGAATGGATTTCGAACGTATGCTCATCATTGATAATGATACGAGATCCAGTGATCAGTCACCGATTATTTTGCTTGATAGATCCATTTTTATGGAATGAATATGTGCTTAACCCTGCCGATACTTTATTGATCATCTTTGTTATATGGATTTGGCTTTGTGTTGTTATATCCTAGTCTTTGCTATGCTTCGATTTGCTTTGCCATGAAAGTCTATGTACTTATCATATAGTCTTTTGAGCAATGAATACGAATTTCTTTCAACAAAACAAATAATACAAATAGTCCCTCAATTTTGGGCTAATGCGAAACATGGTCCATTAACTGTAATTTATTCAATGTAATCGTTGAATTTTAGCCAAATATGCAATGTCGTCCCCGAACTTTTGATTTTTTTATTGTGGTCTCTGAACTTTTTGTATATATTCAATTTAGTTCTTGGACTGTATAAAAAAATTCAATGTTATCCCTAAACTTGAGCTAATGGAAGGACAACATTAAAAATTTTCATATAATCTAAAGACTAAATTGAACATGTACCAAAAGTCTAGAGACAAAGTTCAAGGACGACATTGCCTATCTGCCTAAAATTCAGAAACTACATTAAATAAATTTGAAGTTCAGATAACACATTGCATGTTAGCTCAAAATTCATTAACTATCTGTGTCGTTATCTCTTTTGTCTATATATGGATAGTCACGAGACATTTTAAATATATATTTTGAGTTTTTGTTAAAAGTGATTTTTGTATGATTTTGAGGTTTTTGTTTTTTGAGGGGGCTCAGAAATTTGAGGTTGAAGTGGGCATAGCTAGCATATAAGAGAGTTTTCATTAACAATTTCTGTTTTCATTGCTGATGAGAAAAATGAGACAACACAGGTGGCATGAAAAACACACACACACACACACACATATCCAATAAGCAAACAATAATAGCGTAGACAAAATGAAACCTACAAAGAAAAGTTTAGGCCAATTTATGCCAATAAAGGTTTAATCTTGGCAGGACAATGACCACAGGGATTTGAACTTTCGATTGGGACACGCATGTATAGTCCGGTCTCAAAGGTTTTTTTCCCCTATTGCTGTGTTAAATTATGTACAAAGACCAAATTGCACAGTAGATGACTACAGTATATAAATCTCTGAAGCGTGTCGAAAGGACAGATCTCGACTAAGTACAAAAATACTGGGATGTTATTTTAGGAACCAAGCATGCAAGCTTGAAGTCAAGAAAATTTTCAAAGCCTCGATCTTTAGGAGAGCGGAGGACCAATTTTTTCTTCGTAAAGACATGGGAAGATATCCGCACCCTGAAATTCCCTTTCCTTCAGGCCGCATGTCGAACTGCGTCCTCGATATGTGTTGATGTTAAGTCGATATTAGGAACTAATCCGTAATTCTAGCATATATATATTAAGTTAATCTAATATAGATACTCCGATATAATGAGATCCATGTGAAATTCATGTGGGATTTATCACTTTTATATATTCATATTTGGTTTATATTATTTTTATATTTATCATACTACCAAAATTTGACGGTAAAATTTAACAGAAACTAACAGAAGGTAAAACTTTCATGAGTGTACTGTACCAGTTTGAGATTTTACGTGGTATTAACCCATCATTTTATTAACAATAGTACCCAACTAGTGTACCCGTATAAAAGTATAAAAGCATAAACTAGGTATGCTTCTCCGATTCATCATACAACCAAAATTTTCAGCATGCCCTTTCTAGTACTTCCTGCACGGAATTTCGTAACGTACAAAACCATTGAAGATGTAGAGCTGATGATCAGAACTTTTTTCTCGTGCAATTCAACGGCTCCCGATTATACGGGAAACTGTATAATTTCGAAGGGAGAGTTCCTCGTACATTACGAGCTAGATTTATAGGGCAAAACCCGTATTTGGACTTGGAGTCTACGGGCCGAATGCGATCACAACCGTTGATGTCGCCAGATTCGTGGATGGAGCTCCCCACAAGATCGGTCCCCACTCAAAGGTCAATCCAGACTTCAATTTCTCCACACGTAGGCTCCGGTCAAAGGTCAACGGTCCCCAAGAAGGGGCGGTGCCGGTCAAAGTCAAACCCAGCCACCTAATTTTGACCTACCGTCCGACCACGTTTTCTGTCCCAGCTGCCGGCCGGCGGCTCTACAGCTGTTCTCACCTCTTCCGATTCCCACACGCGCCTTTCGACAGGGACGGGTCGGAGCCGAGACTCGGACTGGTTTGGCCGGTTGGGGAGCGGCGCCGGCATGTAGGTCCGAAAACGGGCCCAACGTAAGGAGCTGGAGGGGAGGATCTAGGGATTGTCTGGCTCGTTGTAAGAAACGCGATGTACTTGTTTTGGTGTTTTCTGCCTTCCCAAGATTTTCCCGCACGCATCGGGGGGAAGATGTTTGCGTTTTTCAAGGCACGTCCATTGATGAAGACGTCTTTCTCTGGGCAGTTTTTCGAGGTTAGCAGCAAATATGGTGAGAAGAGGAGGGAAGAAAATCTCCTTGGACTTGCCTCAATTCAAATCGCACAGATGAGAAAATTCGCGGAACGCTTGATGACATGTGAATTTCGATATTTCTAATATGTCGTATTTATCAATGGTATGGAATCTTAATAAGTAGTAAACTCATTTTTATTACGCATATAAGTGGTCCATCGCTCATTATGGATACAATAAATCCCTTGTTCGGATCACAGTCTCTTGCTTAGCGTAACGTTGGACACCGTACCATTGGCGTATTGATGGCATGCATCCTCCGAGATCGTCATTTTCAAGCGGTAATAATGATTATTGTGACTAAGTATATATTATGGCGGATTATTATCGTGGACTTTTATAAGAATTGTTACGATTGAACATGTAATTAGTCTGTCATTTGAAAAATGAAATTGATGGAAAATGCGTGAAAGATTATGCTTCGTTCTTGATGGGCCAAACAGAAAGAAAGGAGCCGAGTGTTAAGAGGTAGATTGGAGGAAATAAACCTGCAAGCTCTTCTCTTTTTAGACTGATGAACTTTATCTATTTTGTTTACTTGGCTAAAAATTATCTGAGAAGTCTTATCTATTGTATGGCGGCTGATTCAGTCGTAAACGTTTCAATTGTATCATTTTAGTCCTAAATATTTTGACGATTTTTCAATTTTAGCCGTTGCGGCTAATTATGATCAGAAATAGCTAACGTGGCGGTTTAGCCAATGTCGGCCTGCTATTACTGATGTAGATAATTTTTTTAAAAAAAATTATGAGTTTTTTCCTTTTTTCCATTTTCTTTTTCTTTTTTTCTCTTTTTCCCTCCACCAGCCATTGCCATGCCATGTAAGACGTCCGACACTGATTAGACCGCTACGTCAGCGATTTTCTACTAAAATTAGCCAAAATGATTAAATTGGCAAATCGTCTAAAAATTTAAGATTAAAATTAGCACAATTGAAAGATTAATGATTGAATTGACCACTGTACAATAGACTTAGGACTTTTGGGACAATTTTTCCTATTTACCTGTGTGTTCTATGTGTCTGCAAATATTCTTTTCCATATAAAGGTACATAAGCGAGAGCATCGGTGAACGAAGCCCCATATAAGATAAATAAGAAAGGATGAAATTATCAAACATGCACAGTAGGCTAATGACTCAATAATTTAACTTCTACGATGGTTCAATGGATATTTTAACACGCCCAAAATCGGGTCTTTCCATTGGATGGAGGTATTAGATTTCTATTATGCATTTTATCGTGTGATTTCGAGCCAACACTTAGGGTACGTTTACTTCACTAAAAACTTTATGATAAACGAAAATAGTTTTCATTAAAATCATTTTCACGGAAAATGTTTAGTTTTAATTTATTTGGTGATTTAGAGAAAATGATCTTCTTCTTACCAGAAGAGAAAGTCGTTTTTCTCCGATCTAAGCTTATTCATTCTCAGTCCATGAAAAATGTTTTTCATACATTGATTAGTTTTCCGTCATCCAAATATCTAAAAGTCGGAAAACAATTTCCCAGAAAAAACAATTTTCTTTTTAACAAATGGATCATCAATAGTTTTCACTCGAATATAAATATACTTCAAAGGGTTTTCCCTCATTATTCAATAATGGAATACAAATGAAGATCGATTTGCTCAATTAATAATTTGAATGATATGACAAATTGCAAATGGATCTTAAAATAAAAGGGACATATTCAAAAATCAATAAAAATTGTCGCATTGTGTAATACATTAACCCAATAAATTCATATTGCTATTCCTTGTACTGCCTTTTTCCTGACCGGCATGGTAGGCACGTGGGTGCATATGAAAATGCGCCGTTGAATAACGCCAGCCCCATCTCGAACGTGCGTGATTTGGCGCGCATGTGCTTTGGACTCGAACGTGTTGTGATCATGTAATTATCACGGACGAACTGGAGTGATGCAGAGATTCTCCCGTGCTCATATATCCTCATGAGTTGAGCTTAGTAGGGTCGGGGTAAAGAGCGAATGATGCAGAATGGATAATACAACTGATTTGCGGTAGCATGCCACGGGATGTTTGTACTAGGAGTTTCAGGATATAACGGTTATAACGCCAGGAAGTTCTGAAGGCGGGGTTAGCCTATCGTATACAAATTGGTCAGGAGCCGATACCGCTTTCCTGACGAGGCTATAGCAAATTGAAACCAATTGTGTGTGTGCCTGAAGTATTTTGTGTGTCTCGCTCGAGGGACTAGATGCTCGAGCTAAGCTGGGCGTGATACGAGTCGATACGATAATATTACCGCTCTCGGAAACAACCATAGAATGAAGGTTGGCCTAGTGTCATCTCGACTCGTCAGGCGTCGCACGAGCAATTTTCGCGGCTAAGAAACTGCTGGCCCGTGACACAACGACATCTCTTGTAATGGAGAGCGGCAGGCTAGCGTTAGGACATCTCGTATCATTTAAGAATTTCATAGTAATAGAAATGCACGCCGAGGAAATGAAACAGCACGTGCTTTTCAATCAGATAATTCACGAGCAAGTGGCGCTGCGCCGGGTCAGAATCACTATCATCAACGTGGGCACTACAGAAGTTTAGATTTCAAAAACGTCATCGATGGATGTTTAGATATTCTTTCGACGCACTCCATTGTTGTCGGTCCAGAGTGGGCATCTCTACCTGCGCTTTCTCCTCCCTCTTACGAGAGAGTTGCTGACAAACAGTAAACACCAACGGGAGTTCATGGGGATAAACGAAGTGGGTGAGAAGAAAAAAGGGAAAATAAATCAAACAATCCCTGAATTTTAATTGATGCATAATTTAGCCCATGAATTTTTAATTATTTAATGTAATCTCTAAATTTTAACTTCGTATTTTATGTGATTTATGAGCTTTTAATTTGTTCAATATGATATCTGAAGTTTTGAAATACGTTTAATTTAATCTGTGAACTATATGAAAATATTCAATGTAGTCTTTGGACTAAATTGAACACGTATAAAAAGTTTATGGATTGCCTTGCACAAATTAAGAGTTCGGGGACCACATTGAATATTAGGCTGAAATTCAAGGACTACATTAAATAAATTAAAAGTTCGGGAATCGAATTACACGTTGGGTGAAAGGTCAGGAACCGTTTGTGTCATTATCCTAAAGAAAAAATTAAAATATGTTTGAGTTGTTGCTCCAGTGAAAAGAAGAAGAAGAGAGGAGTAAAAAATTAGAAAAAGAAAGCTAAGAAGGGGAATTTATAGATCCATTTGTAGGAAAGCTAACCGCGAATCTCGAGATACTTGGCACAATGACTCCATTCTCCATGTAGCATCTTTACTATTTTGCGAAAGCAAGATTTCCACAAGCAAAAGGTAAGAGCCTTTGCCACATGTATGTATCTTGGGCTATCTATGATGGATATTTGGACTATAGAACCGGCATGGTCGGATAGATTGCATGATTGGATACTAGATGTCGAAGGCGGGTTCCGTAGTACGACGTGGGTTCCATGTACACGTCGCATTCTGTACACAAAATCTTGTAGAAAACTTGTAAGTTAGCCTGTAAAATGTAATTTATGCAAATCTATTGCTGACGAATGCACTTTGGCCACCTTATTTTTAATGGAGAGATATTCGATTTTTAAAGTATTGTCTATGCATATCTTGAGGATAGCTGGTGCATTGAAATCGCAATGCCACCTCTATTGTTGACGAGTGCACTCTGGGCACCTGCTAAATATCTTTAATGGAGAGATATTCGATTTTTAAACAATTGGTTTTGGAGCACCTTTTTTTGTTAGCAAAATCCTTTGCATAATTTGCTTTACCTACTATTGTTGATCTTTCTATCTTATGCCCGAATTCCCAAGTTTGAATTCATGAAAATTCCGGCTAACTGTGGGGGACCAAGATTTTTGGAATTGGGACCAAATTTCCGGCTAACAATGGGGGATCAAGATTTTGGAAAACATATATTTTTCATTATAATAGCACACATAAACTCTTTTTTTTCTGAAAAGTTTTCCTCTTAAATTATTGGAAATTTTTTAAACTAGGAGGGGCGGGGGCCACCGGCACTTCCCCCTTAAGTTTGTCGGTCCCCTTGGCCTCTCTTTATCTCACTCTTTTTGCTCGGCCGTATCTTTCCCACTCTCGTATTCAGAAAAATGCAATTTACCATAACTTTTTATGATTACATTTTGCAGTGCTTTATGTTTTAGGACTATGCAATTATAGACATGAAACGCATTTTCTGTACAATGCACTTGATTTAATATCGAACCGGGTTAGCAGTCAACAAATTTAGAGCAATGTTGTACTCGATAAAAAAGATCATTATTAAAGCATAGGGCAGTGTAAACTGTAGGGTACATGGAAACTCGTGGATCCGACGGTTCCCGAACTTCAGGGCGGTTCAAAAGCTCATAGGGTAGGTTTCAAATTTTAGATTCTTGGAACCAGTACTTACAGGCTAGGTAAGTTCTTGGAAGTCATTAGGATTTCTACTTCAATGTACATAGAGAAATGAGCCAAACCCTTGGGAGCTCAATCTACAAAATACAAACTTATTGGGCCGAAATGCAGAGTCCAAAGGATTACCCATGGCCCGGCCCGTGTTGGCCCGTTTGAGCATCGAAATGCAGGGTCCAAAGGATTACCCACGGCCCGTTTTACAGGCCACGATGTCACCAAACGACCACGTAGGCTCGACACGCCACGTGTCGAACCTCGGTTGGGCACTTCGGGTTCCTAGGGTTTAAGCCGCGAGTTTGAAGTGAAAGGACGGCTCTAGTTCTTTCGAAGCCATCTCTAAAACCCTGTGTGTGGATCGAGCTCCTCTTCTTGCTAGTGTTCGACAATGGAAATGCAGCCGGTTTGCCTGGGGATCTCTGCCCCGAAGCCTAAGCTGTTCGATCACCGTATCCTACGCCGCCATTCTGTGAGTATATATATATACGTGCGAGTCAGTCATCTCTGTTTGTAGTTGTTTGAACTGCTTCTTGACGTCGTTCTCTGGAATGTGTTCCGCAAGATTTATCGGGGCAACATGGGGTCGAAGGACCGAAGGGCTTGCATTGAGAAGACACCCACCTGTATGTTCACTTTTCTCCGGCACCCTTTTTGTTCGTTTCCCTTCGTGTGGTGGTTTTGTCGAGTTTTGGTTGAGCTAAGGTCACTCACTGGCATTACGAGTTCACAGAACTAAGTTTCTTTCGAGCTTGATATTTAATCTTTAATTTCAAATGGTGGGTCGGTGTTATTGGACGCTCTGATTAGAGTTGTATGTGATCAGCCTTGATGCCGCGATTGAAGGTGGTATTTAAGGATGGCCTGAGCAGGGGAACTGCCGTGTGCGCGAGTAGAGGGCGTGGTGGTGCGGATGTGCTGGTTTGTCGTGCCGGCGGGGTGGAACCTTTCAGAGGAAAGGCGGGTTCTGTGTCGTTCTATGGGTTGACTCATCATCTAGTCGAAGAGGCGAAATTGGAAACCGCCCCTTTTGAGAAGGACAAGGGGTCATATCTATGGTTGTTGGCTCCTGCTGCTTTGATTTCGTCATTGATTCTTCCGCAGTTCTTTCTTGGAAATGCAGTCGAGGCGTCCTTGAAGAATGAGACTCTCGTAGGTATCGTTTAATCTGAATTCACCCTTGATTATGCCTGCTTGGCTTGTCATTGAAGTCTATTGAAAGAAAGAAGAAAGTTGCTAGTTCGAGTCTGAGGTGAAAATCAAGTGGATTTACAGTCACACAGAAAAGAAATCCTAGAAAGAAGCTGGCCTTGATCCACCTATTCATTTCCAATATTTTTCATTACCCTTTGGTTATTGTTTGCCTGGCTATTAATGCTAGTTGCTGTTCAAATTTCAACATACAATGATTACAAGAGTGAACAATATGCTTCGACAAGGCTCATTTGATGCCTGGATAATTTGAAAAATAGTCTTGTGAATCATGTAGTTTCTCAAATTGGAAACTGCGGAATGTGGAAGAGAATAAATACACAGGAATTGTCTTCATCACCAAATAGGAATTTTTTGGTGAACCACATATGAACCATCTGAATATTGCTTTGCTTTTGCAGAAATCGTGACTTCTTTGTCTTTCGATGCTATGTTTTACGTTGGTCTTGTGACCTTCTTGCTCGTAACCGATCGCGTTCAAAGACCGTATCTCCAATTTAGTCCAAAGAGATGGAGTCTCATTACGGGACTCAGAGGGTACTTAAGTTCTGCTTTCTTCACAATGGGTTTCAAGGTGGTAATCCCGCTATTCACTGTGTACATAACTTGGCCGGTAGTTGGTCTGCCATCCGTTATTGCAGTAGCTCCTTTTCTCATTGGATGCCTTGCTCAACTTGTTTTTGAGAAGAGCCTTGACAAGAGTGGGTCATCGTGTTGGCCCCTGGTCCCTATACTTTTTGAGGTATTTAGAGTTCTCGCTCCCTCTCTCTCATGCAAGTACGTGTGCACGTGCACAGAGGAATACCCAACACATGTAGCACCCAGAAAGACAGAGGTTGTATGCATTCTGATTTTGTGTTAATTTGGTAGGTGTATAGACTTTATCAGCTGACGAAAGCTGCTCATTACATTGAGCGGCTAATGTTCACAATGAAAGATCTTCCTGCATCTCCAGAAGTACTTGACAGAAGTGGTGCCCTGGTTGCCACAATTGTGAGTTTCCAAATCCTTGGATTGCTGTGCCTTTGGTCCCTGATTACATTTCTTCTGAGGCTCTTTCCTTCTAGACCTGTATCAGAGAATTACTAGTGTTTCCAGAGGTGCTGTATATATTTCATCTTGTTCTTGAACCATTGGCAACAGACATAACTTTTGATTTTGCATGTTTTGATACTCTTATGGACATGATGAAATGCATGAGTAGGGATAGTGCAGGTCTCACAGGTCACGCAATCTTTTCTTTTTCTTGTCACTTCTTGTCAACCTTTGTTATGAAGTTAGCTGTTTATCCTGTGTTGATCCAGTGATAAAGAGATCATCCATTCTAGAAGGACAAAAGCTGTAGTCATTGGACACATGCATCGAAGTTAGCTGTTTGTGTGTACAAAAATCTGCGTTATAACAATATCACAATTTTATGTTTCTTGACTTAATTTTACTGAATGTGGTACTTGAATCTTAAAACCCATCCAACTCCATGCAGTGCTCCATTTTCATGTTGCCTTCAGTTCTTTGCTCTCCTTAGCTACCCTGTTTATAGACCATTCACCAGTTAATCTAACGTGACCATATTCTGACTCCGTGTGCCTAATTTTTCGCTGAATTACACGAATTTTGAGGCTAGCATCGCTCAATTCGACAGTGCTATCCGAGTTGTTCCATCTTGCTTTCTTCCTTTTACCATTATTTTGATAACCAGACCAGAGGTCAATTGAACTGAGTACCGGACCAAACGCTAGTCTGGTTCTGAATACTTTCTGCCTCATCCACTGATCAGAAACTGGTGCTAACCCAGTTCAATGTGTCAAACAGCTGAACTGGAACCTGTTTATACCGGATCTTGGACCTTTGTGAAAAAATTTAATTGCAGGGAGGGAATTGAACCCCTGCCCTCTTTTCTGCTCACATGCTCAAACCACTTGAGCTGAAGCTCCATCAAATAGTTTAAAGTTTCTTTATCCATTTTGAAGAAAAAAGCATACACACTAACTGTTGAATGAAATATGCATCTCTCCCAATCATTTTGTATGTGCATCACCCCTGCCGTATCAGCTGGGTGGTGCTTTTCTTATGCTAGTGCGGCTTTTCTTATTTATATTGTCTATTTTATAGCAACGCAGTCCATAAGTCAGACCTGCTGGTCTAACCAATTGAGTCATGTAACATCGAACCATCTGGTCTTCCTGGTACAGTTTTAAAGCAGTGACTTTACTCTTGGCTCCGGTGCCATCTTCATTAACTCTCCCACTCAAAACTTTTCCCCTATTCATACGTGAAGTGATTTTGTGGGTGCTGCTGATACTGCATTTGACATTCTCTTCCAATTTTTATGAGATCTCTATCAGCCCGAGATTGCCTTGATGTGTCCTGCCCCTATCACAGTGACACAAAAGTTCTCAGTGATGATCTGTGAGACATTGTTTGATGTTGCATGGATGTGTACTGGCTCCTGGAGTAATTTCTGTTCATGATGCTTTCGAGTTCAACACATTAATTGATTTAGTTTCTTGCTTCCGAAAGTTGTCGGAGTTGTGATATCTTTGTTCCTTCACCCGTGTTACCTGTCAATTGTGATGTTAAAGGTTTATATGCTTCTCAAATTTGACGTTGTTGGCCGACTTTAATAGAGTTAGATAGGTCATACATTTTGGTGGCATAGAATCTCCCAAATAATCTCATTATTCTTGATGTTAGATGGAGAGAATAACTTTCATACTGTTGGTTTATTTGGCTCATTAGATTGCCTCAGGTTTTGAGTTAACCTAGGTGTTAGACATTTAACCTTTTGTTAATACCTATTGGAAAATCTATTAAATGCTTACGATTGTCACGAAGTTAAACTGGGGTGACCATAATCTTTCTGTTTGATTTCCTGGCAATGATATTAATTGCTTTCTTCCGTAAAATTTTGTTGTTTTG
Source organism: Syzygium aqueum (assembly GCA_031216185.1). NCBI lineage: Eukaryota > Viridiplantae > Streptophyta > Magnoliopsida > Myrtales > Myrtaceae > Syzygium > Syzygium aqueum. The sequence continues at coordinate 10,096,543 of CM062236.1, forward strand.
TGATTCGACGTCAAGAACTTTGCAAATCTCACCGAACCAAAATGATAGCACGAATTTTTTGCCGACTAGCCAAAGACAAAGTACTCTATTCTGTGTCTTTGTTGGCTTCAAGCAATATGATAGGACGAGATCCATTGATGTTGGTGATTATGAGGTGAAGGCATCTTTAGCTACTCATTGAAGATGAAGTGGTCTGATGTTCTTTGGTGTGGTACTATCGATATATTCGACTATTATCTCAAGTAGTCTTACTTTCTATGGACCCCTACCTATTCTGAGTTTGTTGCGTTTGCACCCACTGTGTGAGGTGCGTGCTGCATGGAGCCGTCGATGTTGGATTACGGTGTGAGGCTCGATCTACTTCTTGAGAAAATGCGCGTGTTTCAGTTATGCACACTTCGTTATGTATGTGATTGCGTGCTCTAATTATACACTGGATTGGAGTTCACTCAGTTGTAAGAGAGCGTATTGCTCATGACTGCAAAGATGGTAGCGTACCGTGAAATGTTGGCGTTCGGCCCGTTGCCGTTGCTGTCGGTTTCCCCATGACTAGGATGTTCGCGGTGTTGGCAAATCGGAGTTTCACCGTTTGGATTCATCTTGCTGTCCATGTTCATTGCCTTGTTGGCGCTCTGTTCAACCGTCTAGCAACTGTCCTTGATGACAGTGAACCCTTTTTGTAAGGTGGGGCTACTTAATGGCTTATCCCGTGTGCTTGGGGAACGAAATGTTTGGTGAAATCTACACGAAAATTTCGTACCTCTGTCGACTCTCTTTTTTGGGTACAGTCTCTGATTTCTTTTATATGTTTTAAAAGATTTCTAATAATTATAGGATTAATACCGTGAAAAATCCTAAATTGATAAATTTTGACCATAAAAAATCTTAAACTGTTATATTAGTGACTAATTTACCTTCTGTTAGTTTCCGTTAAATTGTACAAATATCACAAAAAAACATAAACTAGTCAAACGAAAGGTAAAATCTCTAAATTGATAAATCCTTCAACTGTCACATATTATTAAAATCAGTAATTTGACGATAAAATTAACGGAGGATAAATTTATCACGTATGTATTATTTTGAAATTTTTCGTGATATTAACTCTTAAAAATATAACAGCGACATCTGAAAATAGAGGAAACACCTTCGACGAAGGCGTGGGGCATTTTTGCTCGTTCAGTTGTTCGTTCTTACGCTTCACGTGCCGCCATCCGCTATACCCTCGACGGCAATCGAACCTCAAACTCCGTCCGTCCGCTCTCTCTCTCTCGTAAAAGTCCGCGAAAGGCACCCGCTGCCACGTGTCCGGCCGAGAATGGACGGGGCCCCACGCGCGCTAGTCGAGGAAACAGCACATGAGCCACGTGCGCGAGTCATGGGCCTCGTGCCTTCCACCTTCCGTTCGATTTCCGACTGTTCAAAGGTCAAGACCAACCTCTCCAAGGAAAAAGCGAAAGAGCAACGCAAGCGCAAGATGCAAACGCAGTCTTCGGAACGATATTCTTCTTCTTCTGCCGTCTGCATGTAGCGACAACACTGTACTAATATGCCTCGAATCTTCTCTCCCCCTCTTCCACGGTCCGTGCCTTCCCATATATATATACACACACACCTTGCATTGCAATCAACCTTCACCACACAAAACCTAAGATACAAACAATGGCGACGGCCAGGCTGTTGTGGACGCCGGCCGGGCCTTTCTGTTCTTCCGGGTCGCTGTCCTTCGCCACGGCAGGGAGGACCGTCCGTTGCCTGAACTTGGTGGCACCGTCCGCCGGCGGAGAGAGGAGCGGTTTCGAGAAACCGAAGGTGGTCATGAAGGCTGCCGCGTCGGTGGTTGCTGCTGAGTCTGCGAGACTGATCACGGCCGAGCCTTCGATAAATGGTGTGGGCGCGGATTTGGCTTCGTTTGTGGGTGTTTCTGTAAGCGCCGCGCTGGTCGTTCTGAGAGCAGCTGTGAAGAGGAGGCCGATGAAGTTAAACGTCCAGTGTCTCGTTGAGAAGGTAATAGACCCCACTTCTCATTTGAATCCTCTAGTTCGTACAACATAGGAGCTGATGCAGTATCTTGCTATGTACGTTAGAAGTAAACAAATGATGCTGAGATGGATCTGGAATCCTTTCGTGCCCCACTTAATGAATTGGGTATGATTTCTTTTGCAGGCGATAGTTGACTGCCGGTTTTTCACATTATTTGCGGTTGCGGGATCTTTACTGGGCTCGGTGTTGTGCTTCGTGGAGGTAAATAATGCACAGATGCCTCCTAATTACCATCATGCAAGACTCGACCAATTCCTTTCCGCACGCTTCCTTTGTCCCGGATCCTTCTAAAAAATGAAGAGGGGTTCCCGATCACGTTGCAGGGTTGCGTCATCGTGATCGAGTCGTATGTGGAGTACTTCCAGTCGATGTCGCGGACGTCCGATCAAGGGCACATGGTGCAGCTGCTTGTCGAAGGCTTAGGTATCTTCTCTTCTATCATTCGATGCTAGTCGAGTTACACACACCGTTGATGGTTGTTGAAATACATGCAGGCGACGTCTAGCTTAAATATAAGAGAAACATATCTGAGGACTTCAATTCGTAATAGTTGGTCTGAAACTTCACAAAAGTGATGAATTTTTTGAGCAAATGGGTTCGCCAGTTGTTACATCTGTCCATGCATATGTTTTATAAACCGGACTTCCAAGCTGGGGATCTGGCATGAAACCAGTCCATCAATGTTTGCACTCGTTTCTGCTATGTTCTCGACCTCTACTTTGTTGATTCGTTTGGGGCTCGATGCAGATATGTTCTTAGTCGGAACGGCAATGCTGATATTTGGGGTTAGTTTGCACGTGATGTTCGTCGGATTGCAGGCCAAAAGAGAGAGAGGGCCGCGGCCATCCGGGTCCAACCTCTTCGGCCTCTACTATCTGGCGGTGAGCTTTCCATCTTCTCTGTGTTGCTGCTATTCGCGAGCATATTACAATTAGCTATTACGTATGACGATGATGATGGTATTCGTCGTTGATGACGGAACGACAAATTCTAAATTTTTCTCGATGTTTCTTGATCAGAGGCTTCCAGCGTGGGCGGAGATGCAATCAGTTTCGCAGGCTAAGTCAAGGATCGGGCACGCGATGATGATGATCCTTCAAGTCGGGGTGCTGGAGAAGTTCAAGAGCATCCCCGTCCTGACCTCCTTGGATCTCGCTTGTTTCGCCGGCGCCGTGCTCCTTTCCTCGGCCTGCATATTCCTCCTATCGAGACTTTCTTTGAGCAGTTCTTCCGCGGATGGTGTAACGGAGAAGACTCCATTATAAAGGACTGAGAACTGTATCTTGCTGGTTGATGCCGAGAACAAGCCTTTTGATGAAGCATGTGCAAACTCAAACTTCTTTCATTTTTTATGATGAAATTGTATACATATTCTTTTCTAGTGCTGATTTTGGATCTGATTTGGCTATGGAATATTGATAATCATTGGAAGAAAATTTTGCGATAGATATTGTGAATTGTGTTGACCATATCCTTCTCTTTCTTTTCCATCATTTCCAATCTGATTTGAGCTACTCAAGAAAGTGTAAGAAGTCACCAATCTCTCTCGGACATTTTTCTCATAGAATGGTCGAACTACTAACGGAAAAAACGAGTAGCTAAATTAAGATTAATCCATAAATTAATCACTCTTGAAAAAAAATAATCTTAGTCTGGGCAATGCTGCCTGCTACCTGTGTGCTATTTATGAATGCTTTTATTTTACTTTTCTGTTTCCTCTGAAAAATAAAAAAAAAATCCGAGATCAAAATTGGAAAATTTTTTGAGGACATTTTCAAATTGTTATCAAGAGAAGTTTATGCATATTCAACGTAAACTTATCAAATCGTGGAGTTCAAACGATTGCACACATCCAAATTGTAGGCTAATTGGAAAACAGATCTTTTCAAATCGCCCTTCAAAAAATATTAAAAAGGTAAAATTCGATTCATCGGTTAAAGTCATCATCCACCTAGAATTCGATTAAATAAAAGAATTCATCTTTAGGGGAGAGCTTTGTTAACAGAAACTATGTATATAAAAGAAAAAAGAAGCCCGACAATTAAAAACCTTTTAATGAGAAATACATTAATGAATTTCAAGACTTCTTATTCGACCACCAAAAAAAATAATAAAAAAATTCAAGACTTCTTACAATTGGTTCCTAGTTGCAATTGTCAACAATCACAGTATGATATGTTGATATATGTACCATCATCAAATATACGTAGAATCAAGGGAAATGACCAAATTATCTTTATCATCAGTCAATTAAGTTTTAAAAAAATAAAAATAAATGACTTGGCTACTGTGCATGCTATGCTCCAAGAGGATGGCGTGACCATTGGACGAGGCAACTAACGATGAATAGTGATGTTGAGAGAATTGAAAAAGAGAATGACTTGTGAGGTATCTTGGCTGTGATGTGCATAGTCTAGCTCTGATATCAAAATGAAAAATATACGGAAAATGGGTATAAGAAAAACAAATCCAGTATAATCATACGGTAGGCTGAATATTTTTTGTAGGGCGTTTCTATAATATGCAGTATGATATGATAACTTATTGCCATAATTAAGAAGAAGACTCACGACTCGCCATAATCAATTGAAAAAAATTGATTTAGAAATTCCTCGATTAAACCTAGAAAATGGGCAAAAAAACAGACATAGTCCACGTTTTGGAGTCATTGCAATAAGTATAGGTGAGCACTGGCTCAGCTTCAATTTGGGAATCGAACCGAACCGGTCTAGACCAATTTGGTTCAAGGCCAGTTCTGGATCCGGTTCCAAGAACCTAGGCTAGTCTGGAACCGATTCGGTTCTCCGGTTTGGAGCGGGAGCCGCCGATTCTACTCGAGAACCGGTTCAACTAATCCGGTTCCCGGTTGAACCGGTTTTTTACCCAACATATGAGTATTAACACACTCGTGAAGAGCGAAGCCGCGAGCAAAAACCTCGTTCGGCCGAGAATCGGAAACGAGGTGAGGAGCTGTTCCAGTCGTTGTCGCTCGCAGCGGAAACGGGAGATTGCCGCCGGTTCCGAGCGACACCGCGAGAGCGGGAGGAGCTGTCGGAGAGCGTTTCGTTCCAGCGAATCCAAGTCTTAAAGCGCTCAAATCCCAGTCGTCATCGTCGTCGTCGTCCATTGCGTGCTCAATTTCGCGCCTTTTTCTTGCTTCCTCTTTAGCCTGGTAATGCTTCAATGGAGTTCGCAGACATTCCTTTTTGTTTTAAATGGGTGTTGCAAAAGAACCGAATTTGCAGATAGTAAAGTGACTTGCAGTTGACGCTTCGTACCGATCGATTCGGTTCCCCGGCTCACAGGATCAATTCCGGTTCTGGGTTGGGAACCCATCATTCCTACAGCGAGATCCCTTCGCTAGTACCCGTCGCTCTGCCAATTTGAATCCGCTGAACTAATTCGATCGTGTCGGTAACTTCCAGACAGAGGATTGGTGTTCTCTTTTCTGGTCTCGCGTTGTTATGACAGCGGCGTCTGGAGAAGGCTGGCGTTGCTATAGTTTTGTTTTAAGTTAATCTTGCTCCTTGGGTCTCTCATAGCTTGGACAACTTGAAATCTGAAATCGGGTGTCTTTCTGTACTTTGTGCTTGAGTTGTGGGTGGCATGACTTGCAGCTCCTCTGTGTGATAAATGGTTTGGGATAAATGTATCTTTAGTATCCGAACTAGGTGGAATGCTCAAATATAGAAAAAAGTGATTTTGTTTATCTTTCTGCAAATTTTAGAAGCTGGGTGTTGTTGCTTAATGAGTTTCCCTCCTCTTATGTTGATTTATCTTTTTGAAGTTTCAGTGACTGACGGATAAGTAAAGATTTTTGATGGAGTGTGTGGTCCAAGGAATCATAGAGACTCAGGTAAGTTTCAAAATGGGGCTTTATGCACCTCATTGTAGAGATCCTCGTAAAAGTCTTGTACTTTCTTTCAATTCTCTTTAGTTTTTTAAGTTCCTTGTTGCAGGAAATCGATGGAGGCGGAGTTTAATTTTTGCTACCGACTTATGCTTCTGTTTTTTGAGATGATCTTTGTCTTCAGATTGTGTATGAGTGCTAAGTTTATAGATTCATTCTGCTAGTATATCATCTCTTAACTTTGCTGTTGACTTATCGGAGGCTTGATCACGTATCTAAGGTAAAATGAAGTTTCATCATTTTAATCAGAACACCCTGCTATTTTGTTCTGAACTAGTTGGAGGTCATCAATTCATCATCAAGTTTTCACTCTAGATTGTTTTCTTGCATTGCATTAACTGTCACGATGCAGCTTTAAATTGGGAAACTGCTGTCTGTGATTGCGCTAGTCATTCTCTGATCATTGAGTTGATGGCTGTCTTCGCTAACAAAGCAGTAAATGATCTCTTTAGAAATGAATTAAGAAGCAAAGTCGAAATACTTATGACGTTTTTTGCCTTTATCTTTATGATTTTTCCAATATATGGTTTTTTTACCTTCGAATTCCTAACTTTGCTATCTCCTGCTATAACTTGCGTTTCTTCTCTACACTTTTAACAATTTTTTCTTTCCTCATATCATGAAGCATGTTGAGGCCCTTGAGATTCTTCTGCAAGGTCTTTGTGGTGTTCAAAAAGAACGCTTGAGGATCCATGAGCTTTGCCTGAAAAGTGGTCCAAATCTAGGTGATTTTACACATTTACAACCAAGAGGCTTGGGTATCTGTCAGTCCAACTTAAAATATTGATCTCTACATGCAGGTGCAGTACCCTCAGAACTTCGAATATTGTGTGATCTTGAGCAACCAGAACCTAGTTGGTAAAGCGTGATTTTTTCCAAATATTGCTCCTTGTTTGTTTGGATGGTATAGAGAAGATGTAATCTTACTTACTAGATTATCCTTTAGGACTGTTCGGCATGTTGGGGGCTCAATGAGAGGTGCTGGTGCTGAACAGATATCAGTTCTTGTGAGACCCATGTTAGAAAGCAAAGCGAGCAAGAATGTGCTTCGTTTCTTTTATGCTCTTGGCTACAAATTGGACCACGAGCTGCTGAGAGTGGGATTTGCCTTTCACTTCCAGAGGGGTGTTCAGATTACTGTTACTGTGTCTTCAGTAAATAAGATGTTGAAACTACATGCAACTGACGAGGCTGTGCCGGTGACACCGGGTATGCAGCTGGTTGAAGTAACTGCTCCTGCAACATCAGAGAACTACACTGAAGTAGTTGCAGCTGTGACTTCGTTTTGCGAACATCTTGCTCCGTGAGATTCTTAAAAATGTCCCATCCTTTTAGTAGCATAATATGTGCCTGTGTAGCCCTCTCTCCTGCTAGCTGTTAGGATTGGGCTCATCTTGTGTTTGGTTGCCATATATAATGCATGTTTGAGATTTGTGTGTAAGAAGAAGACTGTTTAACAGATTGTGCTTGGAAGCATCACAATAAATGTTTGGAATACTCATCTTGCTTGTCTAAATATATGATGCTCCTTTTAAATTTTTGACCATATTTGTCATTATTTGTTTTCAGGCTCTTGCATCTGTCAAAGCCGGGCATCTCAACAGGAGTTGTTCCAACAGCAGCTGCTGCTGCTGCATCTCTCATGTCTGATGGTGGTGGTACAACTTTATAACAGGATCATGAAGCTGTAGAAGGTCGTCTTGTACTACATGTTGCACCCATAACTTCTTTGTTGTCGCAATATAGGTCCTTCCCATGGTATATTGGTAGTTCTTCTGTTACTAATTTGTAGTGATGAACCAACCAAGAAGTGAAATGGCACTCTATAGTGAAATGACACTCTATTCTCATTTCTTGTGGTTCTGATATTATAACCAACATTCTTAGAGTAAGCTTTTCTTTAGAATGTTCTAGCTTGGCTTGATTCTCAATGGTTTAAGCTGGCCATGGTGGTCATCATGCCTCCATCCTCCTGTAATTTGTTGATTACTAGTTTTCAGTGATTGTTACAGACCCCTCGAGACAATCAATGGTTAACTGTATTTATTGGGGCCTATTGGACATGGATGTTGAATTGGTGGTTCCTAGCTAATCATTAGTTTAGTTTAAGCCGGGGGTATTGGCAAATTAAAATTGCCATACGGAGCGAATAAAACAGTAATAATATGTATAAACTCCAAATCGTTGCTGCTGCTTTCTCATTTTCATCTGTTAGAAATTAATACAGGGTGATTCTCATCTTTATAAGCAAGAGAATTGGAAGAGGTGCCAAAAAATTTACAAAAATATGAGTAGCACAATCTTTAAATTGAACTGTGCATCATCCTGGGATGGTCTGAGACCTGTTAGGGAATTTCAGTTGCAACTTGATGTGGTAAGTAGTTGGATCGACGTCAGATGAATGGTTTTGTGCTTGAGCAAAAACAGCCAGTCCGCGGGCAAAGGCAAAATCGCCCGTTCCACCAATAACAGTAAGCTCTTGTCTGTCCTCATGATTGACGTTCCTTGCCTCTACACTAAGACTACCGGAATATGTTGCCGTGTCGAAAGTCAGATAAATAACATTGAATGCCGAATGGGCAAAGTGTTCGATGGGGATGATGAAGCCTTGAGCTCGGCCGATGACTCTGGAAGTGCTCTCAGGGCCCTCGGTGAGTGTTCGGTGGAATGTGAATGCTCCCCCTACTGATCCCGTCACCTGCTGCTGGTTATTTGAGCTTGGAGTGCTCGGTTGCTGGATGTACAGAGATAGGGCAAGCCACGGCGGCGGCGGTGATTGGTTCATTGATTGGCGTCGGTGAGCCACGGGCGAGAACAAGGCCAGGAGAATCACCGCGAGTGTGGCTAAAACAACGGAGCCACAGAAGATGATTCGGGGGAACATGATGCGGGAAACTGGCTCCCTATTGAATGTGATCGTTTCGAGTTTCAGTGGTAATATGGATCAGTTTGTGTGCAGTTTTGTACCTTTCATTTAGAAGGTTGGGTTAACCTGCTCCGCTTCCTTTGATTTGCATCACCTAACCCTCTATAAGAAAATCTGCCTTTCTTTCCAGAAAGGGATTGCGGTGTGCGGCAACAGATTTCAACGACATAGCCCTCGATTTTCGTTATTAAAAACAAGTGGTGAGTTGAACTCTTTTCGAACGGTCAAATGGCAAATACAATTCGTGCTCACCTTTTCTCCTCTTTCAATTTTGTCCCTACCTTTCTAGGTTATCAAAATAAATCCCCACCTTTCAAGATTATATCAGATCTTATCCCAAAACTAGATTCCCTCATTAATTACCTTCGGCCCCTTTTCAGCCTTAAGTATTTATAGCATTGCGATTAAGACCATTTTGTAGAAGACCAAGGTTTTTAAGATTTCTCTTCATACCAGGCCGATAAATATTGTCCTTTCAATCATAGAAATGTCAGATTATTCACCCATAGGTATCCTCCCACGGACAATAAGATTGGGATTTATGCTGCCACTTAGTTTTCAGTAGGAATAAATTTTGAAGGTTAATTCAATCATGTGAATAAATTGATGGCAAGGAATTAGATGGATACTTTCTACTAGCCCGATTTTGTCCAGGATAAGCAGCAGCTCTCCACCAAAGTATCTCTTTTCTCCCCGATGGGGTCGTCATCCTCAAAATTCAAAATCGATGAAAAGCAGCAGTGCCCGTTTCTCAATCTTTGGATATCATCGCAACATCGGTTTATGCAAAGTCTATCAATCCATGACTACTAAGTTAATGAGTTTATTCGGGAAAAGTGCCAAAAAAGTCATAAACCTTTTGTATTAGTATCAATTTAGTCCTAAATCTTTTTTTGATGTCAATTCAGTCTTAAACCTTTTGTATTAATGCCAGTTTAGTCATAAACCTTTTTTTTATGTCAATTCAGTCATAAACTTTTTAAATTAGTACTAATTCAGTCCTAAACCTTTTGTTTTTTTTGCCAATTTAGTCCTTCCGATTAATTTTGACCGAAATTTGCAAACGTGGATGCCTGCCGGCCATCGGCCGGTCACCAGCGCCAACGTGGACAACTTTAATAATATTTTAATATTTTTTTGAAATTTTTTTTCCTTTTTTTTCTTTTGTTTTCCTTTTTTTTTTGGTCAAGCTCAGCGGCCTCTAGCCTTTGGTCGATCGCTGGACAGGCGACTGGCTAGAGGAAGGAGGGAGAGACCAAAAAAAAGTGGAAAAAAAGAAAAAAGGAAAAAAAATAAAAATTCAAAAAACATTAAAATATTATTAAAGTTGTCCACGTCGGCACTGGTGACTGGCCGCTGGCCAGCAGGCATCCATGTCAGCAAATTCTAATCAAAATTGGCCGGAAGGACTAAACAAGTATAAAAACAAAAGGTGTATGACTGAATTGACATCAATTCAAAAGGTTTGCAACTGAATTGGTACCAAAAAAGATTTAGGACTAAATTGGTACAAATGCAAAAGATTTAGGACTGAATTGACATTAAAAAAAGTTTAGGACTAAATTGACACTAATGCAAAAGATTTAAGACTTTTTTAGCACTTTTTCCATTGAAGATCCGCCATGATTTAATAAGTCGAGAGTCGACTATGTTTTTGTCAATCTTATAAGGTAATTTCACCTCTTTTTCATGGTTGGGTTCTACACATGGTAGTTTCAATTCCAGATGACATAGCGCATGGGAGTTATTATCCTCGATATTATACTAAAAATACTGACTCCAAATAAAGATACCAATCATTTGCAAAACTACTAACGTAATTTGACTCTCGCTTGTACAGCAATTCATTCGTCTCCTTCACCACCAAAGTATTACTCACTAACAAAAGACCATATGAGCATTTGGGATTTCACAGTACGGTGATGATGAATTGTGTATCCGTTAGAAGATTTTCAAGCATTTAACATTGGACAGAGTGAACTATGTTTATTGGCTGCAACTTGTACGAATCTTTAATTTGGGTCCGGAGAGGTCTTTTTTTATTTATTTTCTGTTTTGTCATTTCATCTAAAACCTAAACCATCGATGTAGATAAAAAATCAACAAATTGCCAAAAGATGCACACGAAAATTTACGTGGTTCGGCCAAACTTGGCCTACCTCCACGGATGAAAAAGAGCACATCATCATTATGAATCAAGAATCACAACATGGCAGCCGTCTAGATTCAATTGCTCCCTTGGCAACACATTCCCTAAAATTTCAAGACATCCATCCCTACTTGAGCAGCACCAAGCGGATCTGGTCCCCCTCTGCTACGGTCACACCACAAGAAGGGCACGACAACTCTTTATCTTCTAGATGATTCTGGTGACTTAACTAAGATGAGAACACAAGCCTTCAGAAGAGTAGAAATTTTACAACTCCAGATGGGATAAGGTATTGTCCTTTCCATCAAGAGAAAATTGCAGTCTCTCCAGCCAACCAATCTGCCATATCTGCACTCTAGCAAATTCAATGGCCACCGCATTGCTGAGAATAGCCTTCCTCGCCACAATTTTTCACCAATTCTGAGGTTGGCATGATAATTGCATCATCTGCACTAGTTTCTTGGGCCACAGAAGCTCTTTTCATATATGAATACAATCGTGACGTTTGAAGAATGATCCAAAACAAGTATCTTAGCACATAAGATAGTACAGAGGACGTGTCATTCTAAAACTCACCCCTCTTATCAACACAGATTTGCAGAAAGTTTGTGGACAGTTCACTATCGTTGGCTTGACAATACCTTCTAGCAATTAAGCCTGGCTCCGTCACCATATATATAACACAAGAGCAAAGTCCCTGGCATTTCATCATCAACAATGCTCGAAAATTGTAAGAGATGATGAAGTAATGAAGGAGCCGAGAAGCACAGATCAATGGACCTGGCTCTAAACAGATTTGAAATCACCATGACAACCTGGAGCTGAGGGACATGCAAATAGAAGATCCCGGCTTCTTCAAATAAACAGATTCAGAATCTGCAAGATAACCCTCTTCTCTCACTTGTCATCCAAAGAAAGAGATAACAATCAAGAAAGAGAGTCATAACTACGTTCAAAATTAAAATTAAAGATAGGGATTCTGAAAATAAATACAAACATCAAACTTCTACTGATAGCTCCATCATCATAGTCATGTGACCCAAGGATGTTTCCAAATCTGAACATTCAAGTAAATCTCAAGACAGTAGAGTAATACCTGCTCACAATCAGTTGAGATTGTATTGGGCTTAACCAATCTGTCAAGAACAACCATAGTAAAACAAAAACCCAACAATGAATTCAGGTCCCTAGGAGGCGAAGGAGATACGCCAAGAACTCTTCATCAGTTCGAAGATCTATAGGTGGGACTGGCAATCTCGGTTAGTTCTCAATTTCATGACCTCTCCTGATTGCTGACAGCGGAAACGATAAAGCCTTGCAAGTTAAGCATCAATGAGAAGGAAAACATGTAATACTAACAAATCCTTAAGAATTGCCTCTTGATCAGAATTAGAGATAGCTTTCATATGGCTACATGATCAAGGTAGGTACCAAACTTAATACAAAATACTCGTTATATAACAAGAACCAGGTTACTATGCTCAGCAGTAATAGAGGTGGTAATTAGTACCAGAAACTGGACACAAGTAAATACTTCCACATCTAATAGCATTTACAATAACCATGCTAGGTGAGCATTTCCCAGAGAGCCAATAACATAGTGGCTGGCAAGAATCTGTATAACCGAAGAAGAAAGGTTTCGTCATTACTCAATATAGCTAGATGAGATATCAACACTCTTGAAGATCACCTTCCTAGTATCTGGTGTATGCTATTAAAAGGACCATCCACATCAACGACATCAGAATATAGGGAGAAATGAGCAAGATAGGTTTTGTGAAACATCTCCATCAGGTGTAAATCTTATATACATCACAGGGGAATCAAGGCGAGAACAACTAAATAACAAAGGAAAGAGAATAGACCAATCTCATATACGACTGAAGCAATTTCCCAAGAAGGTAAGAACCTCATCCATTTGCAACCTACCAGTCATTTCAAGTGAAATTACCATTAAGGGAGTGCAAATGCTAACTATCCAGCCAAACTAAGATGGTATCATCCTCACAGTGACTGAAATGATTGAAAGACTCCTGCAATTAGTAAATCTTCCCTGCCTTAATTAAATTCCATAGCTATTAAAGACCAGAAAGAAACCATATCCATATAAAACACAATTTGTTCCCACATTGTCCGACTTATCGACAGTGTGTCGTGATCAAAACCAAAAAACCTCAGTCTCAACAACCATCTTGACCAAATTGAAATCACCATTATCTTAGAAACTGGTGAAAGGTTGTAGAGATGTGTTCATCAATCTCATTCAAAGACTTCTAGATCATCAGCTCAACCAAAGAGTGCAAGATAGATCAATAGACCTCCAAAAAGCCCAAATGTCTTATTCTATGCAACCAAAGGACCAGTTGTGTTGTATTCATTGTCCTCAGACAACAGCCTCAAACAAAATGATCGCTCCAAGAGGAAAGAAGCCACTGCCAATTCATGGAATAGGGAATACCAGAATTAGCTAATAATACAATTAAACTTGGAAAGATCAATCAATGATGAATCAATCAATGATCAGATGAGCGCAAACCCTAATGATTCCCACAACATGCCAGAGTCCTGGAGAGCTGGAGGCATAACCTTTGGATAATAACATCAGAATCAGACTGATTGAATAATCAATCAACAAACAAAAAGAAAAGGTCAAGGATCAAGAGCGCATTTCGGGACCAATGTCTCCTCTGAAGAGTACTTCACAGAGGCTGTCAACTGAGAGGAGCATGCAAAATCATGGACACATGATGAGAACGATGAAGACACGAGGAGGGGGCTATTTCTAGGAAGGAGACACTGGCTTTCGAACTTCAATAAAAATAAGATGAAGAGAATCTGGATTGGATAATGATCCTATAAGGAAAACAAAATCTAGATTGGGAATAGATGTTTATCGCATCTCCTCTAATCCTTGAAAATGAGAATATCATAAACCAGATATTCGCAGAGTTCATACAACTACAGATAATCCCTATAGAAAGATCAAGACATTGTTTATCACCCTGATCCACAAAGAAAAACAACAATTCAGTAGCTCAACTACACATAATACCATTAGATAATAACCTCCTGTCTTCCCCAAACTCAAGAACTTGGATTCTCCAACAACTTTGATCAATTAGCATCCTCACACGGTCCTCAGTGAGATCGCTCTAAACTGGAACAAGCACCAAATGACTGAATAAATCCATATAGCATGGAAGACACTACTTAATATTATCAGTGGGAGACTTGAACCTTAATAACGTTGATAATTTCTGTATAAAATCAGAGTCTTCACCAACATTGTTCTGGAAATAGACCCAGCCAGATTCTTCAAACTTAATTCCTTCGAAGTAAATACCAAAGTAAATGAAACCGATCAAAAGGCAACCATTTAATATCTTCAATTAGAAGCAAGATGACTCTGAGCAACCCTTGTGGAGCCAATGAGAAAGAGACCCTAGAACCATGAATTAGAGTATCTGGACTACAAAATCATCATTGGCAAAAATTCACGCCGCAATTGGAGATTTATAATTCATAGCCCTAAAGAGCTTCAACAGCTATGCTTTATTACATTAGATTATATATACGAAGCAGAAAGGGAAGTAGACTGAATCCATGCTCACCAGATACGTTAAAACCTCAAACCAAAGCTTATTCACTGTAGGATTGTTGTCTGCCCCTTCAGTTTCACCCATAAAAAAAACTACAAAATTTGACAAAAGCGCCAACCCAGCACCTAGTATCTGATCCTCCCAGCCTGACCAGCCACGTCTGCTGACAGCATACACGCAACAACACAGCTTTGTGATGGATAATAAACAACAGAATCAGCAGAAAGGAACCGGTCAGAGCACAAGCAATGCCAAGTGAAGTTATGTCTAGATGGCTGTCCTGTCAACATCCCCATGAGAAGCCTCATCACATATGCCTATCTTGAAACATGACAAGAAAGAGACCTTCTAGTTATGAAGGAACCTTCGTGGTCTGTTATCAGGAAGCTAAAAGGCAAAAGCACAGTACCAGTTCCTCTTTTCAGACTGAGATGCTAACAGTTTAAATGAAGTATATCTTACGTCCTGGCAGAAAAGTCTTCACATCCCACGGATCAACGGGAACCTAAAATATTCAGAAATTAGGCCCTCGAGGTGGCAGCACTACAAACTAGAAACAACCCATCTCACCTACAAAACCTGATTTGTAAAATGTCCCCAACAATGTTACTGTACCAGAAGAAAGTATTATACCAGTGGAAAATATAGGCTAAGCAAACCCATACTGATATCTTATTGCAACTAAGGAGACGTAGTACTCTCTTTTTGCAAATATGTCCAACAGAGTGGCCATCCAATGACGACCAGAGATCTTACGTCAAACTTCAAACCCTCAAAGCATAGTCAAGCTAGTTCTTGCACAACCTATCATAAAAGCATGTCCAAAATATCAATTGATTAGGAATTTGATCCATATACACATGGAGATTGAGGATATCAAATGAACCAAAATCCAAGAAGTGGGAACTTATCCAATTTCAAACAAAGCCCGACTCTGCAATTCATCAACTCAGCTGCTCAGAAAAGGCGATAGATCATCACTTCTAAAATGTGGCAAAACTCCAACCTATAAACGAATTAGAACAAAGACAATTGTCATCTTTCCACTCCAAGGGAATCATCTGAGGAATGAGATACAACCAAAACCCAAGTGCCTACACAGCAGGAGTATATCGAAATTTCAGTTCTTCACCCGGTTCTGAAGATGATCAAGGACTCTGCCCATCCACCAACCCAGCCAAAGATTGATGTGAATAGATCGTCGAACTCGAGAAAAGCTCAGTTATTCTAAGTAATAATTGAACAACCTCATCATATGTACCATTCTTTAGACAATATCCTCAATCAAAGAGATCGCTCCGTGAGAAAAGAAGCTAATACCAATCCACTCGATTATAATGCCAGAAACAGCTCCAAAACAACAGAAGGATGGATCAATGAGTGTAAAAGCTAACAATGTCCATGACCACTCCTCAACAACCACCTAAAGCATAGAAATCAGCTGATAAACGGAAAGTTCCACCAAAGGTTCTGTACCAAAAGAAAACACATCAATCGTACAGAATGAAAGCCTAAGCCAAACTAGGTATTGTGTGAAGCTAGTTTTCCGAAAAAAAAAAAGCAAGACGAATAAATCGTACATGCAATATCTGCATGATTTACCAGCAATTAAAATAGTTATTGCAGCATGCATTACAAGAATGAAGAGTGTAATGAGCCAGAACTTAGCGGACCTTAAGCTTTCCAGACTCCTAAACAATCCCTTCAATGGACGATAGTCAATGATTATTCACCTTATAAATACAACAAAAGTCAATAGAAGCTCGAAGAAAGAAGAGATTGTTAAATGAAATCTAGAAAGAACCATCGCAGATTGACGACATTCCATGTCGAACCAGAAGAGGTTTGCATCGAAGGAAAGAGAACTACGCCCTAATCATCACACCAAAACTGGAAAAAAGATCTACAAAGCGGCTGCTTGTCCAATTTCAAACAATCATCAACTCAGCCCCATGTAAGACCACAATAGATCGCCACATCTCAAACCCCGCAAAACTTCAACCTGTAGAGGAATTAGAACTTGACAATAATTATCTCACTGCTCCCCAAAGATAATCAACTGAAGACAAACTCAAATCAAAACTACAAAATGCCTCGAAATCTTCAAAATTTCAGTCCGTCGCACGTCCTGATGATGTGATCAAAGACTACTTCAGAACTCAAGCAAACAAAGACGGCATAATAGATCACCATTCCTCCAAGAAGCCCAAGCACCTTACTCTATGTTAACTGACAGGCTTCCATGTATTTAACATCCCTAGAGGACATGCTCAGTTGAAGAGATTGCTCCAAGAGGAATTATAAAGGAAATAAAATGGAAAGTCATAAAGTGCCAGCCAAAGTTAGATTTGCCAAGAGTCTGCTATAAGAGCACCATGACAAATACATCCTGCATGAACTATTTGCCCGATTTCCAAAAACGATTCGATTAGTGATTGCAGTTCAAATGTGAGATAGGAATGATGAGAAGCAAGCCAAAAGTAATGTGGACCTCAAGCTTTCTAGACTAGTAAACAACACCTACACAACAGAAGAAAGTCGACAATTATTAAACTTCCAAAAACAACTTAATACTCAGATAAAAGTGCCAAAGTATTAAGGATCTATGTAGCACCAACACCAACATGCTACATGCGACACGACACAACACGCGACACGTCATTTCTCAAAAAATAGAGAATTCTGACACATTGTATATTAAATATATATTTTTACATATACATGATAAATTATTATTTTTAAATTCGATTTAAGTCCACAAATAAATAAATAATAATAAAAAGCCTAGAATTTACTTCATGTCACGGAAAAATAAATAATAAAAAAATAATAGCATCCTTACCAAAAATAATAAAAAAATAATGGCGCGTGTCGGGAGGGAGAGGATGATAAGCCGTCTGCTAGAGAGGATCTTGGTCCATTAAACGGAGGGTGGTGGTGTGTTCAGGGTGGGGATTCAGGGGTTTGGAGCTTGGAGGATATGAAGGAAGAAAATGGGAAATGGGGAGGAAATAGACACAATCGGTGTTCCTCTTCAAGGCCTCCTTGGTGGACGTCGTTGGTTCAAGCGAAGAAGAGAAATTGCGAATCGAGAGAGGGAGGGCGTATAGAGCGTGAGTGAAGGCACTCTGAAGATGTGAATAGAAGATTAGGGTTTTCTTTCAACCTTTTCTTTCTTTTATTTTTTTAGTTTTTTATACATTTACATTTTGACCTGTAATTTTTTGAAAATTTATAAAATTGACCCCGTGCATGTTGGAATTGCGTGTCGGGATTCCGTACTTGCGTGTCGGCAGCGTGTCCAGCGTTGACAGCGTGTCAGATTTCCCACACCTGTTGACCACGTTGGCCTCCTGAACGTGTCCATGTTACATAGATAAGGATCTTGTCCAATCAAACCATTCCTCTAATATCCAACCATGAAGAACCATCATAGATTAAAGAACGCTCCTTATTGAAGCAAGAGGTAAAGTTAACCAATTTCTGACCTACAAAAGAAAGAGAACTGAACGGTGATCCTCTTGCTTTAATAAAAAATAAAGAAACTAGAGTCAGCAAACATTATCAAGAATCCAATAAATGAGAGCTTATCCAATTTCAAACAAAACCTGGTCACCACAATTCATCCACTCAGCCTTGCAAAAAAGGCGATGGATCAGCACTTCTCAAATTCAGTAAACCTTCAACGTAAAGCAATTAGAAGTTGACGACCATCATCTCAATTCTTCCCACCACCCCCACAGATAATTAATGAAAGAATTATTTTTGAAAAAGAAACATAAGTGTCCATGCAGGAAATTATTAAAAGTTTCAGTTCATCAGCCAGTACTCCTAGTCCATCAACCCAACATTATACTGCAAAGGAATAGTCAGTTGCAAAAAAAGCTTGAATGCTTTATTCTACAAAAACAATTGACCAAACTCATCATATTTCCTGTTCTTTACATGATATCCTTGGAAGCAGAAATCGGTCCCAGAGAAGAAGTTACTTCAAATCCACCAGAAAACAGATCCAGAATCTGCTCATAAAACAACTAAATAGAATGACCAACCAATCAATTAATAAATGGTCAAAGCAGGAGAGTAAACCCTAATGATGTCCATGATCATGGCAAAGTCCCAAAGAGGCAACAGCAAACAGATGAAACTAAGCTTCTGCAACAAGCCAGATCCTTATTAGGAATTGGTTCTTATGCAGCAAGAAAGAACATCACTGATCCCAGACACTCCATATCGAACTTGGCCAGGTAAAGTATTGCCCCAACCAAACTATGATCTGCGAAGGGAAGAGAACTAGATCTGATATTTCGGATTAACTAGAAAATAACAGAACTAAACGACAAGTTTCATTCAAACCAGAAACTGCCTAGGTTCCCACAAGCAGGAACTCATCCAATCTCAAACAAATATAAACTCAGCCCCACAGAAAAACGCAATAGATCACCGGCTGTCAAATCCAAAAAGACTTCCAACCTGTAAAAGAAGCCTAGAAGGTTGTCAAAACTTCAGCCCATTGCTTGTCCTGAAGACAAAGACTTCTAGATCATCAGCTCAACCAAAGAGTGCAAGATAGATCATTACTCCTCCAAAAAGCCCAAATGTCCTATTTTATGTAACCAATTGACCAGTGGCATTGTATTCATTGTCCTCAAACAACATCCTCAAACAAAATGATCACTCCAAGGAGAAAGAAGCCACTAATGAATACCAGAAATACAATTAAACAGAAAGATCAATCAATGATGAATCAATCAACAATCAGAGAGCAAACCCTAATGATGCCCACAACATGGTAGAGTCCTAGAGAGGTGAGGTGTAACCTTTGGAAAATAACATAGCATAAACAGAATCAGACCGATTAAATAATCAATCAAGAAACAAAAAGAAAAGAAGGGGACCAAGAGCGCGTTGCAGGAACGATGTCTCCTCTGAAGAGTACTTCGCAGAGGCTGTCAACTGAGAGGAGGAACGAGTGCACAATCACAAGCTCAACGATGAGACTGAAGGATGAGGACACAAGGGAAGCACTATTTCTAGGAAGGAGACCCCGGCTATTATGAAGCAGATATGGATTGGATAGTGAGCTGTTGGGGCGTTCACCTTGCAAAGAAAGAACCATCATAGATCATATGTCGACCAAACACTGACCTCCAAAGGAATGAGAATCAGTTTTCGCATTAATTGGAAAATTATGGGATTGTTGAATAAATTTCATTCGAACCGATAACTTACTCAAGAAATGATAGCTTCTCCAATTTCAGACAATCATCAGCTCACGGCAGATCACCACTTGTCAAGTTTGGCAAGAGTCCAACCTGTGAGAGGATTAGGACTAGACAACAATCAACTCCCAAAGGTAAAAGACTGAAGAACAAATTTAAATCAAAACCAGTAAATTTCAGTCTATCACCTGGTCTAAGATGTGATCAAAGACTAACTCGTTTTTATCATCTCAACTCAAGAAAAATACAACAGACCATCAGTCCTCCAAAAAGCCTAAACTGACCGGCGTTATCGTACTCATTTTGTCCTTGACATCCTCAGACAAAAAGTTCACTCCAAGGGGAAAGAAGCCACTGCGAACTCACCAAATAACGAAATCCAGAAGCAGCTCATAAAACAAGTAAACGGAATTATCGATTGGTTGATAAATCAATAAAGGATCCGAAGAGGAGCTAAACCAAGCACTTCCCATAACGACATCCTCAGACGAAAGAGATATGATCCAAGAGGAAAGAAGCCACTGCCAATTCACAGACTAACAAAAATCCAGAATAAGCTGGGAAAACAATAATGCAAAGACCGATCAGTCGATGAATCACTTAGCGTAAACAAGATAATTCGGATAACCATGGGCATTGTCCCAAAGAAACCAAGCCAAACCCTCAAGAATCTCCACAACAGGGGTTTCTGCAACCAGATGCTTCAAAAATCATACAGAGAAAGGAATGGGCCGATCCACAATCAATCAGGAAAACGGAAACAAAAGAAGAAGGGTCGATGAAGAACGGTAAATCGTGATTGGTACGTATGCAGCAAGAAAGAACCATCACCAATCGCAGAATCAAAATTGAATCGGTAAAGTATTGCCTCGACCAAATTCTGACCTGCGAAGGAAAGAGAACATCTGATCGTTCCACCTTAACTAGAAGATAACAAAAGTGGAAGACAATTTAGGAATTGATGCATATGCAGCAAGAACATCACTGATGGCAGACACTCGATATCGAACTTGGCCCAGTAAAGTATTGCCTCGACCAAACTCTGATTTGTGAAGGGAAGAGAACTAGATCTGATTTTTCGGATTAATAGAAAATAACAGAAGTGAAGGACAAGTTTCATTCAAACCAATGATAAGCAAGGATTCAAAAAATTGTCAACTCAGTCCCACAGAAAACGCAACAGATCACCCAACTGTCAAAATTTCAGCCCATCGCTTGTCCTGATGACAAAGACTTCTAGATCATCAGCTCAACCAAAGAGTGCAAGATAGATCATTAGTCCTCAAAAAAGCCCAAATGTCTTATTCTATGTAACCAACTGACCTATTGCGTTGTATTCATTGTCCTCAGCCAACATCCTCAAACAAAATTATGGCTCCAAGAAGAAAGAAGCCACTGCCAATTCACGGAATAGTGAATACCAGAATCAGCTCCTAATACAATTAAACTTGGAAAGATCAATCAATGATCAGATGAGCACAATCCCTAACGATGCCCACAGCATGGCAGAGTCATGGAGAGGCGGAGGCATAACCTTCGAAAAATAACATCAGAATCAGACCGATTTAATAATCAATCAAGAAACAAAAAGAAAAGGAGAAGGATCAAGAGTGCGTTTCAGGAACGATGTCTCCTCTGAAGAGTACTTCGCAGAGGCTGTCAACTGAGAGGAGCGTGCACAATCATAGACGCACGATGAGAAGGATGAAGACACGAGGAAGGGGGTTATTTCTAGGAAGGAGATACCGGCTGTCGAACTTCAATAAAAATAAGATGAAGTGAATCTGGATTGGATAGTGATTTGTTGGGGCCCGAACACCTTGCGAAAAAAGAACCATCGCAGATCATACATCAACCAAACACCAATCTTTGAAGGAATGAGAATTGGTTTTCACATTAATCAGAAAATTATGGGACTGGAGAACAAATTTCATTCAAACCCAATAAAGCTTAACCAATTTCAGACAATCATCGGCTCGTAGCAGATCACCAGTTGTCAAGTCTGGCAAGACTCCAGCCTGTGAGAGGAATAGGACTAGACGATAATCAACTCCCAAAGATAAAAAGACTGAAGAACAAATTCCAATCAAAACCAGTAAATTTCAGTCTGTCGCCTGGTCTACAACATGATCAAAGACTACTAATTCGTCATCTCAACCCAAAAATAGACAGCAAAACGAATCATCAATCCTCCAAAAAGCCCAAACATCTTAGTTTTATTAAACAAACTGACCAGTCTCATCGTATTCATTGTCCTTGACATCCTCAGACAAAAAGTTCCGCTCCAAGGGGAAAGAAGCCACTGCGAGTTCACCAAATAACAAATTCCAGAAGCTGCTCGTAAAACAAGTAAAGGATCGGTCGATGGATCAATAAAGGATCAGAGGAGGAGGTAAGCCAAGCACTTCCCATAATGACACCCTCAGACGTGAAGAGATACGATCCAAGAGGAAAGAAGCCGCTGCCCATTACACAGAATAACAAGAATCCAGGATAAGCTGGCAAAACAATGACACAAAATTCGATCGATGGGTCAATGAATCACTAAGCGATCGAAGGACGAGGCGTAAACCAGATAATTCCGATAACCATAGACATCGTCATCCCAAAGAGACCGAGTGAAACCCTCAAGAATCTCCACAGCAGGGGTGGGGTTTCTGCAACCAGGTAGCTTCAAAAATCAAGACCGAGAACACAATCGAGAGCCATCAATGATCAATTGAGAAACGGAAACAAAAGGAAGAACAAGGGGTCCGTGAAGAATGCTTAATCTCTGGACAACATTGGATATGTGAACAAGCAATTCATCTTGTGTCCCATTGGCTATAAATGCCTCCACATTGGACTTGAAAATCATCTCCAAAAAAGTTAAATTATTAGGCACATCACAGAATCTTCCAAATAGGCACTCTAGAAAACCAAATGCGGAAATAAATAAGACCAACATGATAATCAACCCCAAACCAGAAGCCAGAAGGGGACAAATAAGGACTTCCTGATGTCTCTTCTCGAGTTCAACAGACTTGAAGTCATCCAGCAAACAGTATCCAAACTAGGAAACTGACAATAGACGATTACACATGTCATGCGCGCATCTCATGTAAAGTCTTAGTTCCTCAAAGACCCAAGAGACAGAGCAAAGAAAGAAGCCACCACAGAATTCCCTTTTAAATGATATTCGAACTTCATCCAACTAATTCTGCAAAGCTTTTTTTCACTTCCATAACTCAACAGACATCTCTTCAATGATGCTTCCAATGGATCAATAATTCACAATATGGGGTCAATTATCCATCTGGTTAGATGTTGGAGAAGTGAAGAAAACAGACAGACACGGTGTTCAACTTGTGCATGCATAAAACAAGTGCAGCCCCACCATTTCAGTGGCTGCAAACTGTAATCAACTTGAGAGTGTTAATCAAAGATCATCAACGAGCCAAATATCTAACAACCCAATCAAACAAGTCTTGACCTCTAATCCATTAAAGCAAAATGTCAGAAGAGAATACTACCGGTCCATCCAATATAAAAAGGATCCCACCACTTGATGCCAAAGTAGGTCTACCCCTGAAAAAGTTTTGTATAAGTCAACCCAATTTTCGAAGTATAAATCCAAAAAAAGCACACTAAAACAAAAAAGAAAAAGAAAAAAATGAAGCAGAGAAGGGCAGGCAGTCACTAATGCGCATCATTAAGTCCTGACTGATTCAGGAAATCCATCTGAGTATAACATATCCAGTTGCTAGTTTAATGTTCCTAGTGAAGAATCTGTATGAACAGAAAAAGAAACAAAAAGTGCATATCAACAGGCCAGAATGAACAATATTAAACACTAATGAGATATAAGACACGGTTCACTTCTCTTCAAATTCATCCAACAAGGTAGCCACCTAACTTGCAGAGTGAACAGCTGCCCAGATGAGAGTTTCAAGTGTGATACTGATAGAGCACATTACTGGATCCACATTCTGAGAAACAAGAGTCAACACCAATGAGGTGTGAGAACATACCAAAAATGAGGTCTGGAGGTGGTAAAAGAATCTTGAAATAGGTATTAGTTTAAGGCATTTGACCCAGTCGAAGTCCTTGGGTCCTGGGACAAGCTAGGATACCATGTCAACCTAAGGCATTAGCATCAATTTAACTGAAGGCACTGCAGTGTGACAAGTGGATTTTACGAATCACAAAAAGGAAACTATTTTCGATAGATAAGGAAAACCCATTCTCTTGTTAAAGGAAATCAAAGATGGATTTTACATGAAAGAAATGGTGATAATTCCAGTCATCATTGGAGCAAAGAGTTCTTGGATAGCAGGCACCAAAAGCAGTAGTCTCAATAACCTTTACTAGGACAGCAGGCACCCTCCAAGAGACATCCATTCTCATTGAAAACATTTTTGGCAGACACCAGTAGAAGGAGAAGATACCCAATTATGAGTGAAGAAATATCCAGTAACACCATCATCAACATAGTCACAGTAAATGGTAAAAGATACTGCGCAGTAGTGATCATACTTCTATCTATAGTGCTTTTCCTAATGGAAAGACAAAATGCTCTTCAGGGAAATCCATATCTTCGAGAACTTAAGGTGCAAAGAATAATGACTGCTCGATAATGAAAATGCCTGAAAAAACAAATATGTACAATTCTAACAAAAAGCAATAAGAAGGATTAGTGAATATAAGAAATGAAAGCAAAGTTTTCAAGAATTGTTGAAAATTAGTATAATCCATTATAACAACTAAAATCATACCAAAAGATTTAACTGGCAAAACAAAGCATGAATATCAGATAAAAGTACTTGGTAATGGAAAAATACCCATCGTCCATGTGGCCAAATTTGCTGAGGTACTCATGCTTAAAACAATAAGCCAGACACACCCAACAAATCCACAATTAGAATCTACCAATATCGGGGAAAAGAGAAAGTGAAATTAATGTATACACAAAATGCTTGCAGAGGCATTCCTCTTCATTAACTTGGAAGAAATTCCAAAGTGAAAAAAGTAGTTACAACTAATCTGGGGAAAAAAATAGATCTATATGAGGATTCCCTTCTCCTAATAAGAGCACAACGATCCTCCTTCCTGATTTCTATGTTAAAGAAAGAGCAAGAGTTGGACAGCATATCAATACACGACTTAATTGTACTAACAGACACAATCATCTAATCTTTTACATTATATATAAAAAAAACCGATAAGATTCTGTCATCCATATATAAAGTATGAGAGGCAAATCATAAACTGAGAATAATTATGTGTACAATAATTATATTTTCAACTGGAGAACTTAGTTACTAAAAATCATACTAAATCCAGCGACTCTATACATTATTATAATCCAACAATTGAATTTCCTCTCAGCAGATTAATTAATGTTCTGTGGAAGGCAGTGGAATGGAGCTTTGCCATGGCTTGTGGTATCAAAGTCAGTTTACTTGGAGGAAAGAACAAACCAACCAGTGCTGGGAATAGTCAATGTCTGTGCCTGACTGAATGAAAGATCTACCAGCTGAAATTGAAAATGTGTCAACCATAGATGTATAGATGTTCAAAGCAACAGGAGCATTGGCATTGACAGAGAATGAGATCAATTCGTTTCTTCTGTTAATCCCCAATGCTTTGACTCGATTAAGAACATACTACTGCACTGGGTGGAGCTATGACAATGCTGTTAAAGGGATAAGACCTCCAATCTGCCAGGAAACATCCATGCTGCCACAGGAATCCTCAAGTTTTATACGGATCCAATTATCTTCCCGAAGCATTCATATGGAAAAAGTGAAGATTTTACTTGCCAAAGTGCCAATGTCACCAGGATAGTTCGTAACAGCAAATTTCTAAAAAAGATAAGAAGAGATGCCAATTCCATAATGCCCATGATTACTAGTTAGCAAAACACTCAAAATTCCAATTAGAAAACTTGGCTGAGAACACCAACGATTAGATGCCACAAGTGAAAATCCAAGACTAGTTACAAGAAAATCCCCGCCTCTCATTTGGCACATCTCAAGAACTTGAAGTCTCCCTAAAATACAGATAATGAAAGGACACCACTTCCAAGAGTTAGCACATCACACCCTGACCAAAATGATAACAAGTGCTATCTGCACGATTATGCTCGATTTTTTGCCAACCACACCTGTCTCACTCGTGCTAATACAAAGTTGCACAATTTGCTCAACAAAGTGAGCAACTGACAATAGAAAGAAATATGTTGAAGATGCCAAAAATACAAGCAAAATTGTACAAGCTCCATACATCCTGCAGAAGGTGCAATTTCATTGCAAGGTCTTTAAAACAGCTAGTTTTTTTTTTTTGGTCAAGTTCAACATCAGGTATAGCTCATACAACACACGAACCCTCCTTAAAGCAACATGTCCAGTGCACCATCTAATTCAAAGAGCGAGATCATAAAAGATGGCAAAAACATCCGTACCATCCATTCCACGCGTCCCCACGAGCATATATTCCCAAGCATCCTTGCAGATATACTTTTGAAGGTACAAACTAGAGCCAACTTCCTCAGAAAACAATGATAATAGATTATGAGTTTCGAATAGAGTGAGGGGTGAATCCATGTAGAGGGATCAAGCAAGCGAGCTCGTGGCCAAGTAACTCTCGATTTCAAAACACAAATAATATAAAACTAATTTGTCAGGTATATATATAACACGAGATTCAATATAAAGAGGATCCTGAAGAGAGAGCTTCTACAGACTGCACCAGACCAATTGAAAGTAGAAACGGATAATCTGCCATGATGTTACTGAATATCTGTAGTCAGATTCCTATCTCACAGTACAAGGTAGAAGCATCCGATAAGTCAAACTGCCATAGATGTGTGCCACCAAATGACCAAGCAAAGCAACAACTGGACTTAGCCTTGAAACAGGACTCACTTGTAGTTTTATCTGGTGAAGTTCACAGAAAAAAGATGAGATCAAAACATCATCAAAGAGAGAGACTTGAACTGGCACCCAAAATTTACCATTATACCAAAAATACCCCCAGAAGAAGCAAAAAGTAAAAGCCCCAAATGACCAAGCTAAGCAACAACTAGACTTAGCCTCGGACACCAGATTCAATTGTAGTAATTGTAGTTTTACCCGGTGAAGTTCGCAGACGAAGATGAGAGCATGACATCATCAAAGAGAGAGACCTGAACTGGCTCCAAAAATAAGCCATTCATACCAAAAATACCCCATGAGAAGCAAAAAGTAAAAGCTTGCTAAATCAAATCATTCCCCTAAAGTTAGTTAAAATGGGTCAATACACTACAACACAAACCATGCCCAATTCAGTATAATTGGTAACAAAAAGATTCCAAACTACAACAGGAAGAGATCACAGACGAGATAAATATATAAAAAGCAATGGAATAGATCTTTATCGCATCTCCTCTAATCCTTGAAAATGAAAATATCATAAACCAGATTTTTGTAGAGTTCATGCAGCTACAGACATCCTTGAAGCAAGATCCAGACATCGCTCATCACCCCGATTCACAAAGAAAAATAGCAATTCAGTAGCTCAACTACACATAATTCCGTTAGATAATAACCTCCTGTCTTTCCCAACTCAAGAACTTGGATTCTCTAACAGCTTTGATCAATTAGCAACCACACACGGTCCTTAGTGAGATCGCTCTAAACTGGAACAAGCACCTGACAATTGAATAAATCCGTATAGCATGGAAGCCACTAGTTAATATGATCAGTGGGAGACTTGAATCTCAATAACGTTGATATTTTCCACATAAAATCAGAGCCTTCACCAACGTTGTTTTGGAAATAGACCTAGCCAGGATCTTCAAAATTAATTCCTTCAAAGTAAATACTAAAGCAAATGAAACCGATCATCATTTAATATCTCCAATTAGGAGGGAAGATGACTCCGAACAACCCTTGTGGAGCAGATGAGAAAGAGATACGCTAGAACCATGAATTAGAGTATCTGAATGACAGATCATCATTGGCAAAGGATCATGCCGCAATTGTAGATTTATAATTCGTAGCCCTAATGAGTTTCAAAAGCCTAGAATCCACGAGGCCGCTGCTTGTCCAATTTCAAACAATCATCAACTCAGCCCCACAGAAGAACGCAATATATCTCCACTTCTCAAACCTGGGAAAACTTCAACCTGAAGAGGAACTAGAACTCAACAATAATTATCACACTGCTTCGATAATCAACTGAAGACCAACTTAAATCAAAACTACAAAATGCCTCGAAATCTTCAAAATTTCAGTCTATCGCCCGTCCTGAAGATGTGATCAAAGACTACTTCAGAAGTCAAGCAAACAAAGACGGCATAACAGATCACCACTCCACCAAGAAGCCCAAGCCACCTTATTCTATGTTAACTGACAAGCTTCTATGTATTTAGCATCCTTAGATGACATGCTCAGATGAAGAGATTGCTCCAAGAAGAAAGATGCAACTGCCAATCCACTGAAATCCAGAATCATCTTGTTAACAATTTAATGCAAAGATCAATCTATTGATGTACCATCCAACAACATTGCTTTATAAGTGAAAACACTACATACTATACATTTGGTGAAGTTTTCCCAAAAGGTAAATGTTACTGCAAAAAACAGTGTGAAAAACAAATAATTACTTTGGAAAAGAAACTATCCTACAAGTTCCTAATAACATAGAGAAAAAAGGGACAAATAGGTCACGCCAAAATAACATCTCACCCTAAGAAATTACCATCTAAACAACATCAATCTCATCTAATATAAGCACAAAAGAAATCTGACAAAAAATTCTTCAAATAAACCAACTTTAACATATTGACACGAAATTCAAGCAGACATACACACCAAATCAAAACAAATGCATATGCAAGAAACATATTTCCGAGTGAATGTGCAACAAATTATGTTGAAAAGAACAAGTCAGTGATAAATAACATGCAGGGAATTTCCATCAAAGAAAAAGGTAAGACATACAAATCAAAAGTTTTCCATCCAATCACGTGGAGAAAGGCTCTAATCTGCCAAAGAATAACTGGTATCGGCTATCATCTTACAATATTCAGAAGACCATCCAAAATCAGTTAACAAAAGAAATAAAATCGAAGTCATAAGTGCCAACTAAAGTTAGATTTGCCAAGAGTCTACTATAAGCACCATGACGAATACATCCTGCATAAACTAGTTGCATGATTTCCAAGAACTAAAGAACAAGTTTCATTCAAACCAATAAATGCATAAATTCCAAGAAGCAGGAGCTCATCCAATTTCAAACAATTATAAACTCAGCCCCACAGAAAACACAACAGATCACCAGCTGTCAAATCCAATAAGAATTCCAACCTGTAAAAGAAGCCTAGAAGGTTGTCAAAACTTCAGTCCACTGCTTGTCCTGAAGACAAAGACTTCTAGATCATCAGTTCAGCCAAAGAGTGCAAGATAGATCATTAGTCCTCCAAAAAGCCCAAACATCCTATTCTATGTAACCAACTGACCAGTTGCATAGTATTCATTTTCCTCAAACAACATCCTCAGACAAAATGATCGCTCCAAGAAGAAAGAAGCCACTAATAAATACCAGAATCAGCTCATAATACAATTAAACAGAAAGATCAATCAATGATGAATCAATCAATGATCAGAGGAGTACAAACACTAACAATGCACACAACACGGCAGAGTCCCAGAAAGGTAAGGCATAATCATCGGAAAATAACATAGCATAAACAGAATCATACGGATTAAACAATCAATTCAGTAACAAAAGGAAAAGAAGAAGGATCAAGAGGGTGTTCTTGGAACGACGTCTCCTCTGAAGAGTACTTCGCAGAGGCTGTCAACTGAAAGGAGAAACATGTGCACAATCATAAACTCACGCTGAGACTGACGGATGAGGTCACGAGGGACGGACCATTTCTAGGACGGAGACCCCGGCTAAGATGAAGCAGATCTGGATTGGATAGTGATCTGATGGGGTGCGTGCACCTTGCAAAGAAATAACCATCTCAGATCATGCATCAACTAAACACTGACCTCCAAAGGAATGAGAATCGATTTTCGCATTAATCAGAAAAGTATGGGACTGTTGAACAAATTTCATTCAAACCGATAACTGCCTCGAGAAACGATAGCTTATCCAATTTCAGAAAATCATCAGCTTGTGGCAGATCACCACTTGTCAAGTTTGGCAAGATTCCAACCTGTGAGAGGATTAGGACTAGGAAATAATCAACTCCCAAAGATAAAAGACTGAAGAACAAAATTCAATCAAAACCAGTAAATTTAAGTTTATCACCCGGTCTAAGATGTGATCAAAGACTACTTGTTTATCATCTCAACCCCCAAAAAAAAAAAAATCAAAGACAATAGAACATCAGTCCTCCAAAAAGCCCAAACTGACCAGCGTCATCATATTCATTTTTTCCTTGATATCCTCAGACAAACAGTTCGGCTCCAAGGGGAAAGAAGACAATGCAAACCCACCAAAGAACAAAACCCAGAAACAGCTTGAAAAACAAGTAAATGGAAAGATCAATTGGTTGATGAATCAATAAAGGATCAGAGGAGGAGCTAAACCCTGCACTTCCCATAAAGACATCCTCAGATGAAAGAGAATAACAAAAATCCAGAATAAGCTGGGAAACGAGCAATGCAAAGACTGATTGGCCGATGAATCCCCGAGCTCAAACAAGATAATTCCGATAACCATGGAAATTGTCCCAAAGAGGCCAAGCGAAACCCTCAAGAATCTCCGCAATAGGGGTTTCTGTAACCAGATGCTATAAAAATCAGACCGAGCAAGCAATGGGCCCATCAACAATCAATCAAGAAATGCAAACAAGAGGAGAAGGGTTGATGAAGCATGGTAAATCGTGATTGGTACTCATGTAGCAAGAAATAACCGTCACTGAACACAGACACTCCAAATCGAAATTGAATCGGTAAAGTATTGCCTCAACCAAACTCTGACCTGCAAAGGAAAGAGAACATCTGATCGTTCCCCCTTAACTATATGATAACAGAAGTGGAAGACAGATTAGGAATTGATGCATACGCAGCAAGAAAGAACATCACTGATCGCAGACACTTGATATCTAACTTGGCCAGGTAAAATACTGCCTTGAACAAACTCTGATCTGCGAAGGGAAGAGAACTAGATCTGATCTTTCAGATTAACTAGAAAATAACAGAAGTTGAGGACAAGTTTCATTCAAACCAATGAAGCAGGGGCTCATCCAAATTCAAACAATTGTCAACTCAGCCCCACAAAAATGCAACAGATCACCAGCTGTCAAATCCAGTAAAACTTCCAACCTGTAAAAGAACCCTTTCAGTCTTGTCCTGACAGCAAAGACTTCTACATCATCAACTCAACCAAACAGCGCAAGACAGATCATTAGTCTTTCAAAAACCCCAAATGTGGTGTTCTATGTAACCAACTGACCAGTTGCATTGTATTCATTGTCCTCAGACAAAATGATCTCTCCAAGAGGATAGAAGCCACTGCCAATTAACGGAATAGTGAAAACCAGAATTAGCTCATGATACAATTAAATTTGGAAAGATCAATCAATGATCAGATGAGCGCAAACCCTAACGATTCCCACAACGTGGCAGAGTCCCCGAGAGGTGGAGGTGCAACCTTGGGAAAATAACATCAGAATCAGACTGATTGAATAATCAATCAAGAAACAAAAAGAAATGGAGAAGGATCAACAGTGCGTTCTGGGAAACGATGTTTCCTATGAAGAGTAGTTCGCAGAGGCTGTCAACTGAGAGGAGCGTGCACAATCATAGACACATGATGAGAACGATGAAGACACGAGGGAGGGGGCTATTTCTAGGAAGGAGATACCGGCTTTCGAACCTCAATAAAAATAAGACGAAGCGAATCTGGATTGGATGGTGATCTGTAGGGGAGCATACACCTTGCAAAGAAAGAACCATCATAGATCATACATTGTCCAAACACCGACTCCAAAGGAATGAGAATCGGTACTCGCATTAATCATATAATTATGGGACTGGAGAACAGAGTTCATTCAAACCGATAACTCCCTCGAGAAACGACAACCATCAGCTCGAGGCAGATCAACACTTGTCAAGTCTGGCAAGACTCCAACCTGTGAGAGAATTAGGACTAGACGATAATCAATTCCCAAAGATAAAAAGACTGAAGAACAAATTCCAATCAAAATCAGTCAATTTCAGCCTGTCGCCCGTTCGTTCTAAGATGTGACGAAAGACTATACTGATTATTTCATCATCTCAACCCAAAAAAAAAAGGGGCAAAACGGATCATCAGTCCTCCGAAAAGCCCAAACATCTTAGCTTTATGAAACAAACTGACCAATGTCATCGTATTCATTGTCCTTGACATCCTCAGACAAACGGGTAAATTAGCCTCCGCGAATTCACAGCTCGTAAAACAAGCAAACGGAAAAGATGGATCGTTCGATGGATCAATAAAGGATCAGAGGAGGAGCTAAAAAAAACCCACTTCCCATAACGACTTCCTCAGACGTCAAGAGAATTGATCCAAGAGGAAAGAAGCCACTGCCAATTTCACCGAAGAAGAACGTCCGATCGATCGATCGATGGGTCGATGAATCACTCAGCCATCCTAGGACGAGTCCCAAGAGTTAAAAAATCAAAGACCAAGAAATCGACAACAAGGGTGGAGTTTCTGCAACCAGACGCCATCAAAAAATCAAGACCGAGAAAGCAATCGGCCCCGCCAGCGATCAAATCGAGAAACGGAAACAAAAAAGAAAGAAAGAAGAGGAAGAAGGGGTCCCGTGAAGAACGCTTCAACGTGATTGCAGAGACGCCATGGGGGGCGAGAGAGAGGAGGGGAAACGCGAGCGGAACCAGACACGCGTCGATGAGGAGGGAAAGGAAAGGACGGGCTTGGTATTTATAAATAAATAAATAAATCCGAAGAAGTCGGACTCGTGATCGGATGGACGGTTGTGATCTGTTGTTGCTGTTGACGGGTTAAATTAGGAAAGTCGGTGGGCTGCCAATTCCGACCGTTTCGCTTGAGATGCACGCGGGAGATATCTCCTTCGGTTTTCTGCGTAAGGATTAGGATGGATGGATGCTCGTCGTGACGAGTCATCTTCGACCACGTGTCCCGGGTTGCATGGTCGCGGCATGGCTCTGACTTTTGAATATACCTCTAGCATCTTCTGACCACTTTTCCTATGAATTTAAAAATAAAGAAAAATTATGGAAGCTAAGAAATTAGGGGGTAACATTACTAGTACTAGTCCATGTATTTTTATTTGAAAAAATCAAATCTGCCCCTCTACTTTTTTTTAGTTGAAAAATGTAAACTATATTTTGAAAATGCCACTCGTCATCATTTCTTTTTGGCATGTCCTATCTCTCCTTAATTTGAGGCTAGCATTAATAAGTTTTTTTTTTGATAAGGAACATTAATAAGTTTTTTTCCATTTATGAAAAAAGAAAAATGCCATCTACGTATATCTCTCTCTACTCACCACTCAAGATCGAGCTCGCACCATTCATGGCTACTCGCTACTTAAGCTCGTGGCGGCCAAGTGGGTTTGCCCGCTCCTCTGGCCGCACCATAATGAGAGCTCTCTTATCTTATTTTGACCAAAAATACTCTCGGTCCTAGTGACTTAACTACGACAAAAAAACACACGAGCATTCAGAAGAGCGGCAAGTTCATACTACATATGTGATAAGGTATGCAGCCAACTTATATGCCCTAGCTGAACTTCAGCAAATTCAATGGCTCCCGCATTGCTGAGAATAGACATCCTCTCCGCAATTTTTCACTAGTTCTGAGGTTAGCACCATAGTTGCATAATTTACACTAGTTTCCAAACTTTTGATGGAAATACTCAACTCTGTTTACATGATAGCATGCGTTAACACTTTTTTTGTGCTGCAAAAGCTCCTTTCATATACGAATACAAATGTGGCATTTCAAGAATGACCCAAAACAAGTATCATAGCAGATAAGAACATGGGACATGCCATGGCTTTGACAATACCTTCTCACAATTATGGCTGGGCCCGCCGCCATACATATAATACAAGTAAGAGAAAAATCACAATGCTCGAAAATTGTAATAGATGATAAAGATGCAAGAGCTGAGGAACACAAATCAATGGACTTGGGACACGCGTTGGCTTTGACAATACCTTCTCATAATTAAGCCTAGGCTCGCTACCGTATACAAATAACACAAGAAAGAGCAAAATTACAATGCTCGAAAATTGTAGTAGATGATGAAGACGTAGGAGCTGAGGAACACAGATCAATGGACCTGAGACATGCGTTGTGTCACGTCCTGGCCAAGACTGTGACCCGTGGCTTAATTTACGACGTCCCATTCATTATTATCTTTTTTTACGAACAAGCAGAAGCATGAATTCGGGATAATCACAATCAGAACAAACAACGGCGTTAAGATAAGCATCAAGAGCAAATTTTATATTTACATGATAGCTTATACATTTTACAAGCCAAACCTTTTTACATGTCCCTTTTTTTTACGGGCCGATTCACACACGTATACCCGCTATAACAAACACCGTTGGGTTATGCCTAGTGTGACATTCCCAATTTGGACCGAGTCGACTAAAGGAAAATGGCCATAGAATTGGTGAGCGGATTGATCCGAGGGTTGATCATGGATCGGCTGGTATGGTCGGAATGGGTATTTAATGGATCGGACATGGTTCGATCGAAGGATCGTCCATGGATCGACCAAGGGATCAACAATGAAATGACTTTCCACTCATGCAAGTCGATTAGAGCGATTCGATCATGAATTGATCTTTCGACCATAAGGATCGATAGTAAGATGATCCTGGACGGCCATGGATCGATGTCGTGCAGGTATGGGTCAGTTGCAGGTGATTTTGCTCGGTCATGCACTAGTCACGGGCGAACATAGACCAACTCCGTTGAGTTTGATTTCCATGCAACTACATGACAACCGAGAGTCGATCATGGATTGTTGATGTTCGAACATGGACCGATTGTGAATCAGCCATGGATCATTGCGTTGAGTCGGGTAAACCATGAACAAGCCGTGTGCTAGGCCAAGAGCCTAATGGCTTAGTTGCAGGCCAGGCCTTGTGTTGGCCATGCAAGCTAGGCCTTGTACCCGGCCATGGACTAGTCATGTGCCCGTCAAACAGGCCACGAGCCAGCCCTGTGCCTAGCCGTGTGTCCATCAAAATGCCTGGCACAAGCCAGGCCTTGTGTCCATCAGTTTCGACCTAGACATGGTTTCATGCCGATCAAACTTGGCCACAGGCTATACATTATGCCTACCTGTGACCCAATGCATGTGTTCAGTCCATGAACCGGTCCCTTGTTCGTGTGTCTCGTCCATGCACTCGGCTCCTTGCTTATGTAGCCCAGCCGTGCATCGGACATACCGTCTGTGTGGCTCGATACCATGCCCGTGTATTTGGCCGTGTGTTAGGCCCTATGCCCGGTGAGGCCCGACTGAACAGGCCACGTGCTAAGATAATCCAACTAGTTCGGTCTTGCGCCGTTCAGCCCGGTCTTTGGCTTGGTTGTGTCCAACCATACTTGGGCATATTTTTACATCGAACCTCAATTTCAAATGGGATGATCGATCGTTTATGGCACTTGAAAATCCCTAATTACCTTAATTCCTTATTAAGTCAAGTTTTAGTGAAAATTGGATATTCGAAGGAAGATGTGCCATTAGAACTAGTAAGCACCCCAATTATTAAATGTTTTTTAATAAGGCCACATGGTTCATGCCAAGAATATTTCTTGGAACAAGAAGATAAGTTGACTTGACTCATTGGTTGTATTATTAACAATTTCTTGGACAAGTTGACCAATAATGAAACCTAGCTGCCAATAATAGACGCATGGGCCAATAATGGAGTTTGTCTTACATGAGCCAATAATTATGGACCTAGAGAGAGATTCATGCTCAAAGAGGATTTTAGGAACTAGAAGACAAATGGACAACTTCCTTTGTAAGTTGTCAATAATATAACTTGTTCAAGAAGACATCAATAATTGAAAGTTCTTATAAAAGACACCAATAATAGGGATAGAGTCAATAATGAAGTGTCCTATAGAAGCCACCAATAATTTATGTCTTGGAGGCCAAGACAAAGAGAGTCACGCCCAAGATGAAGAAAAATAGAAGACTAAGTCCATGAAGTTATTGGAGGATCATTATTATGGGCTTAGGTGTTTTCTTGGTCATTAATGAAGATTTCGTGATGTTGCTTGATGGATTTCTGATGCCTAGTGAATTCTCGATGTCCGATGGATTTTGGATGCCCGATTGATTTCGGAAGAACAATGGATTTTAGTTATGAATAAATGAATTCCAGGTATTTTGTTCTTGCATACATCACTTGTGTACCATATTTGATGTTCTCTTGTGTGAAGTGTGTGCCATGGATAGCACGTAGGCAAGGTAAATGCATCTTTGTTGTTGATTTGCCATCGACACCGGGGCGGTAAGGTTGGACTCGTGTCTGACGACGATTGTTTCCTCCTAACTTGACATTAGAATATTTGTTTATTGAGTCTATGACTCATTCCTCGTTGTTTTTCCTCAACTTGTAGGATGGTGGCTTCGCTCGTGCGTTTTAGTGTTCCGGTAGAACTTGTAGTGGATGTCTTGGACGTGGTCAACTTGGAGGGAGGTCGATTCTATTGGAAAGTGGTTTCTCAAGTCATGGTCAATAAAGGCCTTGACCATCCTGTTTCCCACAAATATGAAGCGTGGTATATATGGACGGATGAAGGCTTGTTCGGACCCCTTCTCGGTTTCAACGGCCCCTTTGATAGTGCCAATGGACCGGCACCTGGGAACACCGCGAACGGAGCCTAGGCGGAGAACCTGACTTGGGAATGATTGAGCGTATTTGGGAAGGAACTTTTTAGAGGACCCTTTCTGGAGAAAATCACAATAGCGGGGCTATGCATAACCCAACTGTGTTTGTTATAGTGAGTATACGCGTGTGAATCAACCCATAAAAAGAATGGGCATGTAAAAAGGTTTGGCTTGTAAAATGTATAGACTATCATGCAAATAAAAGGTTTGCTCATGATACTTACTTGTTGTTTGTTCTGATTGTGATTGTCTCGAATTTATGCTTTCACTTACTCATAAAGAAAGATAATAACGAACGGGACGTCACAAAGTAAGCCACGGGTCACGGTCTTGGCCAAGACGTCACACCTAGCCCCGTAGCCGTGATTTTCTCCAAAAAGGGTCCTCCAAAAAGTTCATTCCTAAAACACGCTCGCTCATTCCCAAGTCAGGCTCGCCGCCTAGGCTCCGTTCGCGGTGTTCCCAAGTGTCAGTTCATTGGCACCACCAAAAGGGGCCATTGAAATCGCGAAGGGTCCGAACAAGCCTCCTTCCGTCCACATATACCACGTTTCATATTTATGGGAAACGGGATGGTCAAGGACCTCATCGACCATGAATTGGGAAATCACTTTCCGATAGGATCGACCCTCCTCTAAGTCGACCACGTCTAAGACATCCACTACAAGTTCTACTGAAACATCGAAACGCATGGGCGGAGCCGCCATCCTACAAGTTTGGGAAAAACAAAGAGGAATGAGTCATAGACTCAATAAGAAAATACTCTAATGTCAATTTAGGACGAAACAATCATCGTCGGACACAAGTCCAACCTTACCGCCCCGATGTCGATGGCAAATCAATAACAAAGATGCATTTACCTTGCCTACGTGCTATCCATGGCACACGCTTCACACAAGAGAACATTACGCATGGTACAAAAGTGATGCATGCAAGAACAAAACACCCGAGATTTATTTATTCATAAACGAAATCCGTCGATTCTTCCGAAATCCATTAGGTATCCAGAATTCACCAGGCATCTGAAATCCATTGGGCAACATCTCAAAATCTATCATAGACGGCTTTAGTTCCTCGTGTGTCCATGCGTTACAAGCACTAAGAAAATCGATTTCTTATCTTTCTTTAGTAGTCATGCAAAACAATATTGCCCGAAGGCGTAGGTACAATTGTGAAATTCATGAACAATTATTCTAGATCACCTAATATGTCGACCACGGTCCAGGGCCCGTGACTTGATTCGACATGCCATGCATTGAACAAAATCATACTTAGTGCGAATCTGATAAGCCTCGATATCGAACCTTTACCAAGTAAGTTTTGATCTGAGCATTATAACGTGCGTACAAGATATACATTCTCTCTTTCATGACTGATTCGTGCTTGACTCTTGACTATGTTTTGCAAAACAACAAAGCACACAAGTCACAATAAGCAAGTCTCTATCAAGACTCGGGTAAAGACACAAGCAAAAAACGTATCATAACATCATATCCCAATATTAGGGAATCTACTTATACTACTCGACAAAAGTAAGATCTAGCGGGGACCAAGATAGTGGCGTGAGAGAGAAAGAGAGGGAGGATGGCGTGGGCAAGGGTGGCCGGTTTGGTCGAGTAGGCGTGTGAGAGAGAATAGTGTGAAAGTGGATGATGGTGTGAGGAAAAAGGAGATTAAGTGCGGTCTACTAATGCTCTTTATGAAGAAAGAGCCAATAGTTAAGCTAATAATGAAGATGGTCTTAAAAGTTTTTGGCTATCATTAGTCTTCTTCTTCAAGCTTTCAATGAGGACCGCTTACTTCCTAACTTGGCCTCTAAGTCTCTCATAAGGGTTATTATATCTCAAGTTTAGGGCATATGAATCATCTTCTTCATTAATAACCAAGAAGACACCTAAGTCCCTAATAATGACTCTCCAATAAATTTCATGGACTTGGTCTTCTATTTCTCTTCACTTTAGGTGTGACTCTCTTGTTGGACGTGGACTATGGCCTTGGTCTTCAAGACTCAATTATTAATGGCTTCTACAATACACTCCATTATTGGCCCTATGGAAAAAGTTGGCTATCTCTCCCTTCTATTTTTGTTAAGTTACAAAGAAAACACAAGAAGTATATATATATAGGTTTAACCTTAAGCCTAGCACAATTACAGAAATAACCCAACTTGTTAACATTATAATAAATAATAAACCCAATACTCCCCCTCAAGTTGGGGAGTACATATCAAAAAGGCCTAACATATGGCAAATGTATGAAACTCGTCCACGTCGAAGAGGTTTGGTGAAAATGTCTGCTAGTTGTTCCTCAGATCGTGTGTGCACCAACCGTATGTCACCACAATTCACCTTTTCCCGAATAAAGTGGCAATCAATCTTTATATACTTCGTTCGTTCATGAAACACTAGATTGCTAGCAATGTGAACAGCAAATTGATTATCACAATGAAGAGTAAATGATCCAGTCATAGGTAGTCCAATCTCAGTCAACAACATATGAACCCATTAAAATTCACTTGTAACATTAGCCATAGCACGATACTCGACCTTTGCACTAGATCGAGAAACAACATATTGTTTCTTACTTTTCCATGACACGAGATTGCCACCAACAAAGATACAGTATCCAGAAGTAGACCGATAACCCACAGGGCAACCGGCCCAGTCTGCATCAGAGTATGCTGTCACCTTCAAAGATTTAGGGTCAGAATAACCAGCTATATGAAGATGACCTTGATTATGGAACACAAGACCTTGACCTGGAGCTCCCTTCAAATAGCGAACAATGTGTAAAATGGCTTGCCAGTGAATAGTACGGGGAGAACTCATGAATTAACTCATCACACTAACAGCAAAGGAAATATCTAGACAAGTAATAGTGAGATAATTTAACTTGCCTACTAACCGACGATACTTCTCGGGATCATGAAGAAGCTCTCCGTGTTCATTATCAAGCCTCACCTCGGGGTCCTTAGGTGTATCACTAGGCTTAGCGTCATGCAAGCCCACATCCTTAAGAATGTCAAGAGTATACTTTCGCTGAGAGAGAGCAATATTGTCATTAGTAGATGCAACTTCTATGCCAAGAAAATATTAAACATGACCCAAGTCTTTAGTATTAAACTCTTTCTATAAAAACCGCTTAAGGCACTGTATACCTTCTACGTCATTCCCAGTAACAATAATATCAACGTAAACAAGAAGAATAACACACCCCTTTGAAGATGACATACTAAATACGGAGTGATCCACACTGCACCGATGCATGCAAAAAGTAATAACCGCATCATTAAAGCGGCCAAACCAAGCACGAGAAGATTGCTTAAGTCCATACAAGGCTTTTCGCAGCTAGCACACCTTCTCCCCCTAAGCAACGAACCCGGGTGGTTGCTCCATATAAACCTTCTCGTGAAGATCACCATGAAAGAATGCATTTTTGACATCAAGCTAATAAAGATTCCACTTAAATCGGGTAGCCAAAGAAATAATGATACAGACGGAAGAAATTTTGGCCACCGGAGAAAAGGTCTCATCATAGTCGATACCATAAGTTTGAGTATAACCCTTTGCAACAAAACGTGCCTTCAAACGCTCAATTGAACCATCGGGACGGTGTTTGACGACAAAAACCCAACGACAACCCACCAGTTGTTTGTCAGGAGGCAAAGAGACCAACTCCCAGGTCTTATTATGATGCAATACAGCCAACTCCTCCTCCATAGCACTAGCTCAACCTAGATGGGCTAAAGCCTCCTGCATACTACTGGGCACAAATACAGATGCAAGAAATGACACAAAGAGAGACATCTGAGGGGGTTAAATTATGATAAGATATATAATAAGAAAGGAGATACCGAGACCGAGTACGGTGAGCAACAGGAGAATCAACAGGAGTTGATAGAAGAGGATCAGAAGCTGGTGCCAGAGGTGGTGGTGGTGGGATGTTTGCTGGTGGAGAGGCACAACCCCAAATAGGGCGAGGACCACGTCTGTAGACTTGAAGTGGAGTTGATCTAGGTAATCCTGGCGGAAAATTAGTAGAAGGAACAAGCGGTGGTTCCGGTTGAGAAGCAGTCAGAGTACACGGTAACGATTGATAAGGTCCAGAAGGTGGCAGAAGATCCATCGTTAATGGCGCCTGAGGAGAAACATTGCCAAAATATGCTTGATCCTCAAAGAAAGTTACGTTAGCAGAAACATACTCTCGACGGCAAGTAGGACTATAACAAACATATCCTTTTTGAGTACAGGAGTAACCGACAAATATACATTTTTCAGCATGAGGTGATAATTTATCCGATCCAGGAGACAAAGAATAAACCAAATAGACACACCCAAAAATACAAGGACGAACATACCACAAAGGATGATCGGGATGAAGAAGAGCATAAGCGATAGCTCCCTTCAACACAGAGGACAGAAGACGATTAACAAGATGACATGTTGTAAGAAGAGCATAACTCCAAAATGACTTAGGCATATGAGTATGGAGAAGTAGACAACGAGCAACATCTAACAAATGACGATTCTTTCGTTCAGCAACCTCATTTTGTTGCGGAGTGTGAGCACAGCCTATTTCCTGGGTTGGTGATTGGTAAAAAAAAATATTGGGTTTATTATTTATTATAATATTAACAAGTTGGGTTATTTCTGTAATTGTGCTAGGCTTAAGGTTAAGCCTATATATATACACTTCTTGTGTTTTCTTTGTAACTTAACAAATATAAAAGAGAGAGATAGCCAACTTTTTCCACATGGTATCAGAGCATTAGCTCTCTTTTCTCTCTTCTCCTCTAGCTCGTGCCTTACCCGTGCGAGCTCTCCTTCTTGCCTCCAGCTGGTGCGACTAAGCTGCTTCAGCTGGTGCGACCTGCTCCAGCTCAGTTGGCTTTGAAAATTGAGCCCGATTAAACTTTCGGGTCGCGCTCATTTCTCGCTTCCAGCTTGTGCGACTGAGCCGCCTCCCTCTCCTGTTCGCATTGTGGTCCTCAACTTCGTGTGGAACTTGGTCTTCGTGGTGGTTGTGCTCCCGTCCACTCCTCTGAGGCTGTGGCTCTGTGGATGATTAGTCAAAGATCACGTAGGTTCTGGTGTTGAAAGGATTTTCAAAGCTAACTATGAAGCAGTTCTTCATGTGCGCTGAGTACCAGTGGAGGCACGGGGACGATGAGCTCGTGGGCATGAGCGGACTGTCGCGGCTGCCGAGTTGCAGCAGGTGAGGCCTCGATTCGTGTCTTCTGAGACATTGCATTGGTGTATTGCCCATGTTGTTGCGGTTTCGAGCTGAAAATTAAAGCTTTATGGGTTGTAAGGACTCATATAATTGTTATTGAGGTGTCATTTTGAATTGATCAGTGAGTTTTTTTATGAGGTGATCAATCTATGTTGGAGATAGTAGTAGTTGGCTAAGGAACGTGTGATCACTAGACATTGATTCTTTATTTCGAAGTGTTGTTGAAGACAGATTTTTGTTAGGGGTTTTCGATTAGTCAAATTTGTGCATATGTCTACGGATCTAGGAAACTCTCCGTCTAATGTTTCAAGGGTGATCCCTCCTAATGATACTTCTAGTTTAGGGTCTTTTGGTACCTATCAGAGTGGTGCTCATGGTATGACATGCTTACATACTACCTTAGTTAAGTTGGATGGTACCAATTATCCTACTTGGTCAATGGTTCTTTCTACTTTTGTTTATGCTAATCGTCAATCTAGATGACTTGAAGAGAAAGCATCTGCAGATCCAGCTAGTCAAGAAGAATGGAAGGTCACTGATACTGCATTGCGTACTCTTTTATGGGGGAGTATGGCCGAATCTGTCCGCCATCTTGTCATGGATTGTATGACAGCCCGTGAGGTATGAAAAATGTGCTCTACTCTATTCTGGACAAAATAATATGAGTCGAGTTTGTGATATGTGGGAAGCTTTATTTGAGGCTAAAATTGGTGATGCCGGGTTGGGAGAGTATTATGCTCGTTTTTCGTCTTTGTATCAACGTTTTAAATCCTACCTTCCACCGGCTACCATGGTTACTCAAATGCAACAACGAGAAGCAAATATGGTGGTAGTCCTCTTCCTCCGAGGTCTTGGTCCAGGTCACAATGCCCTTCGACAACATATTACTTCTTTGGACTCTCTACCTTCCATAGAAGAAGTGTACTCTCAAGCTGCTCGTTATACTTCGAGTCCTCAGACTTTAGTTATATCACATAGTAGTACTATGGTGGCTTGTGGTGGTCAAGGAGCTCGTGGTCGTGGTCGCGGTGTTCAGGGCCGAGGTGCCCCTCGTGATGGTGGTAGTAGCGGTTCTAAAGGAGCTAGTGGGGGTCGTTTTTGTGCTCATTGTCAGCATACAGGACATACTGCTAATTATTGCTACCACCTCCATTCTGAGCTACGGGATCTACATGTTTTAGCTCCTTCATCTAGACCACTGTCTGGACAGAATATGGTACATTTGACTCGTGCAGAATATGATAAGCTAATTAGGGCACGACAGCTTGATGTTACTTTAGGTCCAGTTGCTACCTTGGCACATCGCAATGATCCTACTTGTCTCTTGTCCACTACAACGACCCCTCATCCTTAGGTTATTGATTTGGGCGCCACTCATCATATGACTGGTGATCAACATCTTCTTACCTCAACCTCATCAGCTTCGTTCACGTCAGTCACTTTGGTAGATGGTTCTCGGTCCAAAGTGACAGGTTCAAGTTGTGTATCATTGAGTTCGTCTTTGTCCTTACCATTTGTTTACCATTTTCCAAACTTTCCTCATAATCTACTATCTGTCAGTTCTCTTACCCGTGAACTTGACTGTGATATTATCTTTTCTTCTTCTTCGTGTATTTTTAAGGATCGGAAGACTAGACGCCAAATAGGTGATGGGCGTGAGGTTGGTGGATTGTATTTTTTGGATCCCGGGATTTTTGCTGCTGCCACTACTATTCAAAATAAGGCTGTAGACGACTTCCATCGATTACATTGTCGCCTTGGTCACCCCTCAACAGACGTACTCCGACTGTTTCCTTTTATGGCTAGTTCTAGTCTTCAGTTTGATTGTGAAACATGTCGAATGGGGAAACATCATCGTTTGTCTTTTGCCCCTCGTGTTTTGAGTTGTGCGTCTCAGCCATTCGAGCTAGTCCACTCTGATGTTTGGGGTCCTAGTCGGGAGTCTTCTTTTGGTTTCCGCTATTTTGTAACCTTTATTGATGATTGTACTTGTACAACTTGGTTATATTTAATCAAAGATCGTATCGAAATGTTTTCTTCTTTTCGCTATTTTTATAATGAAGTTCGTACTCAATATAGCTATCCTGTTAAGT
Organism: Syzygium aqueum; assembly: GCA_031216185.1. Classification (NCBI taxonomy): domain Eukaryota; kingdom Viridiplantae; phylum Streptophyta; class Magnoliopsida; order Myrtales; family Myrtaceae; genus Syzygium; species Syzygium aqueum. The sequence continues at coordinate 10,140,584 of CM062236.1, forward strand.
GCTTGCGCACTGACAATGCTCGTGAATATTTTTCTTCTTCTACCTTTATTCCATTTCTCGCGTCACGGGCCCTATCTCTATTATTGATACCTTTTTCAAGAACCTTCAATTATTGATGTCTTCTTGGACAAGTTCTATTATTGACAACTTGCAAAGAAAGTTGTCCATTTGTCTTCTAGTTCATGATTTCCCTTGTTGGGTGCGAATCACTCTCTAGGTCCACAATTAATATGAATCATCTTCTTCATTAATGACCAAGAAGACACTTAAGTCCCTAATAATGACTCTCCAATAAATTTCATGGACTTAGTCTTCTATTTCTCTTCATTTTGGGTGTGACTCTCTTGTTGGATGTAAACTATGGCCTTGTTCTTCAAGACTCAATTATTAGTAGCTTCTACAAGACACTCCATTATTGGTCCTATCTCTATTATTGGTACCTTTTTTTAAGAACTTTCAATTATTGATGTCTTCTTGGACAAGTTCTATTATTGACAACTTGCAAAGGAAGTTGTCCATTTGTCTTCTAGTCCATGATTTCCCTTGTTGGGCGTGAATCACTCTCTAGGTCCACAATTATTGGCTCATGTAAGACAAACTCCATTATTGGCACATGCTTCTATTATTGGTGGCTAGGTTTTATTAGTGGCCAACTTGTCCAAAAAGTTATCAATAATGCAACTAATAAGTCAAGTCAAGTCAACTTGTTTTCTTTTTCCAAGAAGCATTATAGGCGTGAATCATATGGCCTTATCAAGAAATATTCAATAATTGGGGTCATTGTTAGTTCTAAGGGCACAACTTCCTTTGAACACCCAATTTTCACTAAAACTTGATTTAATAAGAAACTAAGGAAATTAGAGGTTTTCAAGTGCCATAAACGATCAACCATCCCATTTCGAATCGAGGTTCGGTGTAAAAGTATGTCCAAGTGTGATTGGACGCAACTAAGCCAAAGACTGGATTGAATGGCGCAAGGCTGAACCGGTCGGATTGTCCTAGCACATGGCCTGTTCGGTTGTGTAACATTCCAGAGCTTCACATACTAAGGCGTTCTTTAGTCTTTTCACTTATAACACAAGTGGAAGACAATGCACCATCAAATTAAAAATTTCTCGTTTAGTATACACATCTACAACAAAATACCACATCTTCATTTTCAAATTTTTTATTTGTATACAAGTGTGATTTGGATGACATCATCATCAAACACCATAACAAAAAACGTCTGGGAAGTCATAAAGGTGTCCTATTCCCCCTATGCCATCAAAGTGATACCCATGGTTTCCACCAATCTCCAATCACCCATCCACACAGTCAAAGCCAAAAAGTGAGCAATAAGCAAGGTCAATTTAGCATTCATATCATCTTCCAACGAAGGGATATTCATTCTAGTTATCTAAAAAAAATGTAAATTAATAGGAGTGAGCCATAGCTCAGCAATGAAATATCTATCAACCTATACCAAACAACAATAATATGCATATCAATGGCATAGGTATGACAGTTTTCTATCTGAACTTACTAACCAAACAAAACGTATTTTAATGTTCCACATTAGGAACTATCTCAAGTGTGTGATACTTTAACTTAGCAATTACAATCTACAGCACGATTCAAACACACACACAATTTCATGCTTGTATGGGTATCATTTCCTCACTCCAAATCACATGCCCAGTGCGCTCGTCAGTCACACAGAGGAACACTCCCGTCTGGCAGGGTTTGGTGCACACTCCGATCTGCCGCGGTGTACGCCAAAATTCTCAACGGCTCGCGTAGGCTTCATGATCCATTGACCACGGTATCCCCAAGACACATGCCCGGTGCACTCGTTGGACAAGCAAGGAGGAACACTTCCCAGCTAGTAGGGTCCAGTGCGTGCTCCGGTTTGTTGTAGTATACGCCGATATTTTCATCGGCCCGTGCGGGCTTCGTGATCCACTGACCACGACATCCCGATTAAACTCTTGGGGGATCTAGGGCATTCTCATCCTAGGCATTATAGTCGACTGATCACGGTATCCCGCATTCCCTACGGCTCCTTGGGGCATTATCAGTTCTTTGACCAATGGCATTCAATAACCTAACAAGCTCACATGCATATTCAACTCATATAGTGCACAGATCAACATTAACAATCTACCTTTTAATGTCACACAGACAATAACATAATAATCAATTCTTTCTAGCAGCGCTTGCTAGTTACAAGCTTGTTTATGAACTTGGCCGAACTTATCCCATTATTTGACATCCAATCAAGGTATATCATATCTAATTTGAGAGTTCAAAATGTTTAGATTCTATCTTCAGAAGATATCCAATCTAGATTTCCACATTTTCACCTAGAAAATAGTGAAACTTTGAAAAGAAAGTAAAACTAGCAATTTCGCACCGTTTTTGAAATCAGCTTAAAATAAGTAGTGATTTAACTCCAAAAATCCTAAATTTTAAATGTCACAAAGGACACCTTGATAAACAATTTTCATGAGGATTCAAAGTCTAACTTTTTCTGTAAATACCTAATTCGGGAGCTTAAAGTTAGACTAAAACTGTTCGTTGGAATAGAATCCTTGCCTCTCAAGATGAGCTCAGTTCAGTACACAAAATCCTCTCCAAATATTCTCAAATTTAAATATGTTGTAGGGGAAGACATCCTCAAGAACTTTTGTGAATGAAGTTTGTTCATAATCATTCTATAAATTTTATAAAAATTCAAAAAAATGAAAAGGTCTCTGAAACAGAGCACCCGGGCAATCTAGCACAGGTTGGAGATTAGACCTTGGTGTTACCCAAAACAACTTCAAAAATTCTAAATGAAATATGTTATACTCCCAGATGTTTTGAACAACTTTCATGAATAAAGTTCTGCAAGATTCTGACCACAAAAATCTATACAAAATTGGGAAGTGATGAAGGTCCAGCAAAAATCGAGTATGAAAATCACAATCCAAGTTCAAGAATAACTCAATACTTGATCTTCACGATTTTGGTGTTCAAAAATGCCTAAAACCAGAAACTAACTTCCATCACCACCATCCCTTTTCATCAACATCCTAAACCTACGCCCGACTCAACATGCAACCTATTCCGATCTAACATAGGGAGGCAGAATTTCACTTGCCTTGGTTTGGCTCAGCGAGAAGCGATCTTGGCAGAGAATGGTGTTGCTCAATCCAAAATGAAAGGGAATGAGACAGTGTCTTCCTGGTTTCCCACCGCTCGTCTCAAACTCGTCATCTAGAGATAGAGAGAACGGTCCATTGGAGGTAACGCTGTGTTGGGAAGAACTAGTTGAACATAATGAAGGGGGAGGGAGAAGAAGAAAGGGAAGTCGGTCACTATTCACAAGGGAATGAAAATATCTTTCCCTTCTTGCGTGTGGAATTTGAGTGGCTTGTGGGGTGTGGATGTGACCATTTATGTGGCTTAAAAGGGTTTAATCGTGGCAAGGGAAGAAGCAGCGAAGGTGAGTCAACATGGCTTGAAGGTTGATCGAACGCATGCACAAGAGTGGATGCCGGTGGGATGGCATGTGGCAAGGGTAAGCGTAGCATGAAAAGGAAATGAAGTAGTGGCTGAAGTGTTGGTGATAGCATGGAAAAATGTCAAAAAGGGCATAAGAATGGGTTGACCCCAACAGTTGGGCACACTAATTCGGTTCGGGTGGAAAATGTGACTAAAACTCGTAATGTGACGAAGGACATTCAAAAGTAAGAACAATTAGTTTGTAAGATAACATTACGAACTGAAAGATAAGTAGTTGTAAGATGGTCTTGCGGTGGTTGTCATGCTGATGGTATAGCGGCCTCGTAATAGTGTCTGCGTTTAGCTTTTTTGGGATGTCACAGATCGGGCTTGACCGGGCACAAGGCCTAGTACATGGCCTAGCTGCACGGGTGTAGGGTGTAGGGTTACACGGGGCCGAATATACAGGCACGGTATCGGGCCGCACGGACAATGTGCCGAGCACACATGATTGGGCTACACGAGCAAAAAGCCGAGTGCATAGACGAGACACACAAACGAGGGACTAGCTCATGGGCCGAACACATGCATTGGAACTATGTCTGGGCCAGAATCGATGGGCACAAGACCTAACATATGGGCAGGCTAATGACAGGCACACGGTCGGCCCGTGGTTTGCTTGATGGGTACACGATTGGTCTATGGCCGGGCACAAAGCCTGATCCGCGACTAAGCCACTACTCTTGGCCTGGCACATGACTCATCCAAGATCTATCCAACGCAATGATCCATAACCGATTCGCGACTGGTTCATGTTAGCATCAACGATCCATGATTGACCCTCGATTGTCATGTAGTTGCGTGGAAATCGAACTAAACGAAAAAGGATCAAGAACACGATTTGACATTGATGTCTCCTCTGAAGAGGATTTTGCAAACGAAAACCAAGTAATAGCGAAAACCAAGTAAAAGCTATGAGAGAGTCGAACTCATGCATAACCAGAGAATCAGGACAACATTGAAAGAAGAGGACACAAGGGAGGGATGATTATGGTTTTGTGGAGGAAGGAGACACCGGCTTCTAAATTTTCAATACTATCCAAAGCAGAGTCCCCATACGCATACCCCCCTTCCGTAGAAAGAACCATCATAGATCATAGACATTCCACATCGACCTTCACATGGTAAAGTATTGCATTGATTAAACTCTGACCTGTGAGGGAAAGAGAACTAGACACTGATCGTTTCACCTTAACCGGAAAATAACAGATTTCAACCAAGAAACGGCAACTTATCCGATTTCAAACAATCATCAACTTTGGCCCCAGAGAAAAACCCAATAGATCAAGCTCTTCTCAAGCCCGGCGAAACTCCAATCTGTAAAAGAATTAGAGAACTAGTCTGTATAATGTCATCACTCTCAAAGATTACATGAAGCTGAAGAACAAATTTCAATCAAACCAACAAGAGCCCAGAAGCTTATCAAATTTCAGTCCATCGATCATGTCACCAAAAAAGACTGCAAAAGGGATAGTCGGTCCTCCAAAAAGCCCAAAATTGCCTAACTGACCAGTGTCATCGTCCTTCAACGACATTAGCAAAGTAGGAGATTGATCAAAACAAGCCACTGCAAATTCACTGAAAATAACAAAATCCAGAGTAAGCTGGTAGAACAAGTAAACGCAAAAACCCGAACGGTGGATGAATCAATAAACATGATCAAAGGAGGAGCGTGAACCAAACTATTCCCATAAACCACGACAAAGTCGAAACCTTCAGAAATCTCCATCGCAAGAGAAATTAGTTTCTGCAAAGCGAGACGCTTCAAAAAATCAGACCCAGAAATCAATCCCTCCATCAACAACAACAAAAGAAAGGACAAGGGAGCGGATTGGGATCGATATCTCACCTTAAAGACGATCTCGCAGATCGTCATTTGAGAGAGAGCAAACGAAGAGAAAAGCAGAACCAAAGAGACGCGAGACGGGAGCAAGACGAGGACACGAAGGAGGGACGGCTATTAATAGGAAGGTGACACTGACTTCGGGTACCAATGACGGTAATTCAAACCAGAGTTGGGATTGGAAATTTGATGGCGTGATCATCATCTGTTTGACCCGTTTATAAGGAAAGGCGGTGGGCTGGCAATACACCCATGTTGGGCTTGCGATGCACAGGATGAAGGCAGTGGAATGGAACCGCAACAATCCTACACACTTCTGATTTTTGATATTATAGACAACCCCGGGAAATTGACAACAAAAATCTGCAAGTTGAAAAAACCTTAGTAATGCAAGCCATTTAACAGCATGGAGATGATGATAACAACCAAGATAATTGTTAAGGTAATGAGGAATGGAATCATATGCTACTGCAACCTATGCCACTAGGTTGACTAGACAGAATGCTATAGCATTCACCTAAATGAAAGCTTAAAAAATCAGAAGGAAAAGTGGAAACTTACTGCTAGACTTCCACTTGCACCACGTGTGCTGTTCTTCATTGACAAAATAGAATACAAACGATGTAGAAGTTCGACATCCGATCAAAGATATTGTAAGAAACAAAAGGCGAAATGGGAATGCCTTTTTCCAGTTGAAGGACAATGAAAGCTTAAAATAGAAGATACTAGAATTCCATGTTCACCAAATACGTGAAGAACTCGAGCCAAATTTTATCCCCCTGCAGGAATAATACCTCTAATCCATTGCGTCAGAAGGAAACATTGCAGATCTTTTTCCACATCCAAGTTAATGCGCTAAAGTTTTGGGAGGACCAATAATTTCTGCCTAAAAAGAAAGAGAACCAGAAAGCCATAGTCGTGCAACTGAAATACGGGAACCAGAGAATATATAACATTACAATCGAAAATGGCCCAGATTCCAACAACTGGGAGCGTATCCAATTTCATACAAAGTCCGGACTCTGCAATTCATGAGCTCATCCCCATAGAAAAGGCAAAAGATCATCACTCCTCAATCCAGCAACTCCAACCAAAAAGAATTATAACTAGACAATTATATATACCCAAAAATAAATTTCAATCAAACCATCAAGTGCCTGTGGAACAGTAAGGGCATCGCTAGTCCACCAACCCAGCCAAAAATAACCGCCAAGAAATTGTCAATCCGCAAGTGAAGCTCAAATGTCTTATCATGTGTAGCAATTGACCAACCTCATCATCTATACCATTCCTGCACGCAAAGAGATTGATCTAATAGAAAAGAAGGTGCTGCCAATATGCTCATCAATAAAATCCAGAATTAGCTTGTACAATAACAATAATTGATTGATCGATCAACCAATATATAATCAAAGAAGGAATTTAAAACTGCAAACCCTAGCGAGGTACATGACCGCAAGAGAGTCCCAAAGATGCAATGCGAAACAAAAGAGTTTAAGTATCTGCAACAAGCCACATGCTTCTAAAATTAGATGAGAAAGCAATCAACTCATCAACAACAGGGAAAGAGAAACAACAGAAGAAGGATTGAAGGAATGCTAATAGTGATTGACATCTCCAAATCATCATTTCAAAATAAGATCCCACCAGCTTGCCCGAAATAAATCTTAGGTTCTGGCAGCAGTAAGCCTTCATAGTCCCTACAACCAAACAAAAACCTATAATGTACATACATTAGGCCATTAAGGTGGCACTACAGTCCAACTTAAACAACCCATTACGCCTAAAGCATACGACATCACCTCATTAATGAAAATGTTCCCAGCAACGGTTCTGTACCAAAACAAAACACAGTAATCGTATCAAACAAAAATCTCAGCGAACAAGAAATTGTGAGCAAGACCAATAAATCCTGCATACACTTATCTCCATAATCCACCAGCATATCCAATTACTGATTGCAGAACACAGATAAGAACGAAGAGAAACAAACCCAGGACTGATGTGGACCCTCAAGAACTTCCCAGAATAAAAAACAAAAGCTACAGTGGAAGACAGCAACAATTATTGATCGCTCAAAAACAACACGCCCCCATAGAAGAGTTCCGAAAAAAGAAAAGCTCTTCCAATGGAATCATGCTTATGCAGCTAGAAAGAACCATTACAATTCAAGAAACTCCACATCAAACATGATGAGGTAAAACTATTGCATCAAACAAACTGTCATGCGAAGGAAACAGAATGATGCACTGATCATCTCACCTTAACTGGGAAATAACAGAACAGGAGAACAAATTTCACTCCAACTGATAACTGCCTAGAATCCAACAGGCGGTAGCATCCAATTTCAAACAACTTAGCCCCACAGACGAAAAGCAAACAGGTCACCACTCCTTAAATCTGGTAAAATGGACACGAAAATTTTTAGAACTAGAGAATAAGCATCTCCCAACTATCCAAATATAGAAAAACCAGCGAGTGCCCACAAGGTTTCCAAATGTCATTTTAATTGCCCCTCCTGAAGATGATCAGAGACTAGTTCATAAACTCAACCAAACAAGAAGCAAATTAGGCCATTAGTCCTCCAAGAAACACCTTATTTTATGTAACCAACTGACCACACTCTATCCATCATCCATAGACAGCATCCTTAGATGAAGATATCGCTCCAAGAGGAAAGAAGCCACTGCCAATTGAATTGGATATCGAAATCCAGAATCAGCTAGTAAAACATTTAAATCGAGCAATTGATGAATCAATAAACGATCCAACGAGGGTAAACCCTAAGAATGCTCATTAACATGGTAGAGTCCAATAGAGGCGATCCAAAACCTTTCGAAAGCTCTGTCCAGCAAATAGAAGAAATTGGATTTCTGCAACCAGACGCAAAACAAGACTGAAAGATGATGACACAAGGAGACACCAGCTCTAGATTTTCAGTACTTATAATCCTAGGCAAAGTCTGGATTGGATTGTGCGATATGTTGACGCATACCTGCTCCATCAAAAGAATAATCACGAATCATAGACACTCCACATTGACCTTGACGAGTTAAGGAATTGAATCCACCAAACTCCGTCCTGCAAGGGAACGAGAACTAGACATAGATCGTTCAACCTTAACAGGAAAATAACAGAAATAGCGGACAAATTTCAATCAAGGATTGGCAGCTTATCCTATTTCCAGCAATCTTTACCCAACCCCAGAGAATAACACGATAGATCATGACTTCTCAAGTCTGGCGAAACTCCGATCTGTAAAAGAATCACAACTAGACTGTAATAGTGTCACCACTCCCAAGGACAAAAAAGACTGGAGCACAAATTTCAATTCAAACCAGCATGTGCCCAGAAGATTACATTTCAGTCATCGTCCAGACCTGAAAATGTTATTAAAGACTAGTAGTTCATCATATGAACCAAAAAAAAAACTGCAAGATGGATTGTCGAACCTCCAAAAAGCCATATTTTATGCAACCACTGACCAGTGTTATCGCATTTTTGTTCTTCAACGACATCCATAAACAAAAAGAATGATCCAAGAGGAAGGAAGCCGCTACCAATTCACAGAAAAACAAATTCCAAAGTAAGCTGGTAGAACAAGTGAACGCTGGTTGAGGAATCAATAAATGACCAAAGGAGGAGTGTAAACCAAACAAGTCCCCAACAATCAATTAAGAAATAGAAACAAAAGAAGGTCCAAAAACGCAACTCTCCTCTGAGGGCGTCCTCGCAGATGCCGTCATGCAAAGAGAGAGCGAGCAAACAAACGGAATAGTGTGAGAGAGAGAGAGAGAAAGAGAGAGAGGAAGGAATGCAACCAATGATGACCAGCTCGCTAATCCACAAGAGAGCACTGCAACCAGAGAAGCCTCACTTGGAGCACAAAAATCAACACAGAAGAAAGGAGAAAAAGACAAAGGTAAGACAAGGACGATATTGAATAGGATAACAAGCAACTGATCTCTCTAACATTAATCCGATGCATTAAGACTATACGTGTGACTCAAAAAAAAGTCTCCAAAAGCATGAATCCTGAAAAATGTCACAAAATCTTCCAAAACAGGCATCCTAGAACACTAAATGGGTAACCAAAATCAATCCAAAAAAAAATCCACAAACCAGAAACCAAAATAGACTTTCTATATCTCCTTTTCTATAGTTCATCAAACCTGAACGGAATTTGACCAAAAAAAAATACCTGAATGGAAAAAGAGAAAGACATAGCAGGGGCACAGGAAGACCTACAAGGATGACGGAAAAAAAAAAGATTTGACGGAAAAAAAAAAGATTTGAAGAATTTGATCATTCAGATAGAATTGATAGTTATGTCATAAACGGATTCATGCAAGCTTTACACAACCAAGTTGAAACTTAGAATAAGGCCTCGTCTGCTATTGTTGTAGCTGTAATCTGCTCTATGCTGAATCCTCGAATGGATGTCATCATAGTTATATCATAGATCTATTAACAACCCAACATTAGGACATAATGACAAACAAATCCTACATAAACTATCTGCATGATTTACATGCAATCATGTGGACCCCAAGAGCTTGCCAGACTCATGAACAATACAATACCTACAATGGAAGGGAGCAACAATCATTTATCTTCCAAAATACTCACATAGAAGTGAAAAAGAAAAAAGCTGTTCGAATGAAATAATGCTTGTGCTGCTAGAAAGAACCATCACAGGTTGGAGATAATCCACATCAAACTGGATGAGGTAAGTACTGGATTAACTAACTCTAACCTGCAAAGGAAAGAGAACTCTCATATCTGGAAAACAACAGAACAAGAGGACAAACTTCATTCAGACTAATAACTGTCTATAATCCGAGAAGCGGTAGCTTAACCAAATTTCAAATAACTCATCCCCACAGAAAAAACACGATAGGTCACCACCTCATAAATCCGGCAACTCAACCTGCAGGAGATTAGAACTAGACGATAATCATCTCCCCACTCCCCAAAGGTGATGAACCGAAGAATAAATTTCTATCAAAAACGGTAAAGGCTTCAGTCTCATTGCCCTCCTAAAAATGATCAAAGCCTAGTTCATCATCTCAACAAACAAGAAGTGCAAAATAGGTCATTAGTCCTCCAGCAAATGTCTTATACCAAGTAACCAACTGACCAGTTTCATCTTATACATCGTGTCCTTAGACAACATCCTCAGATCTAGAGATTGCTCCAAGAGGAAAGAAGCCACCGCCAATCAAACTGAATTGCGAAATCCAAAATCAGCTAGTAAAACAATTAAATCCATCAATTGATGAATCAATAAAAGATCAAAGGAACTTAAACCCTAACAATGGCCATAACCGTGGCAAAGTCCAAGAGAGGTGATCCGAAACCTTTGGAAAACTCTCTTCGGCATTCAGAAGACTAAGTTTCTGCAACCAGACAGATCCATTCAAAAATCAGACTGGGAGAGCAATCGGCTAAATCAACAATAAATCAAGAAGCAGAAACAAAAGAAGGATAAAAAATGCAATTAGACATTAATGTCTCCTTTGAAGAAGAATGTTCAGAGAAAGCAATAGCCATGAGAGAGAGGAACACGTGCACAACCAGAGACGCAAGGTGACATTGAAGGAGGATGAGGACACAAGGGAGGGACAGTTATATAAAGGAAGGAGACACTGGCACTATATTTTCAACACTAATAATTGGAAGCAGATCTGGATTGGATTGTATGATCTGTTGATGGGGACCCCTTGCGTAAAGTATTGCATCGACCAAACTCTGACCTGCAAGGGAAAGAGAGCTAAGGCACCGATTGTTTCACTTGAACTGGAAAATAACAATACTGGAGAACAAATTTCAATCAAGAAACGGCAACTTATCCGATTTCAAACAATCATCAACTCAGCCCCAGAGAAAAACGCAATAGATCACCATTTCTCAAGTCCCCTGGAACGCCAATCTGTGAAAGAAATAGAGATCTAATCTGTACAATGTCATCACTCCTAAAGATTAAAAAAGTTGAAGAACAAATTTCAATAAAAACCAGCAAGAGCCCGGAAGGTTATCAAATTTCAGCCCATCGTGCAGAACCGGATGATGTGATCAAAGAATACTAGTTCATCATGTCACCAAGAAAGATTGCAAAACAGATCATTGGTCCTCCAAATTTTGCCTAAATTGATGCAACAACTGACCAGGGTCATCATAGTCATCCTCCTTCGACAACATCAGCAAAGGAAGAGATCAATCAAAACAAGCCACTGCCAATTCACCGAACAATAAAATCCAGAGGAAGCTGGCAGAATAAGTAAATGCAAAAATGGAACAGTGGATGAATCAATAAATGATCAAAGGAGGCTTCAAAAATCAGACCCAGAAAACAATCATCCATCAACAATGATAAAAAGAAAGGACAAAAACATGAATCGGGTTTGAGATCTCCTCTAAAGACAACCAAAAGCACGAATCGGAGTGGATATCTCCTCTAAAGACGACCAAAAGCACGAATCGGAGTGGATATCTCCTCTAAAGACGATCTTGCAGAGGCACTGATCAGCTCACCTTAACCGGAAAATAATAGAACAGGAGAACAAATTCCACTCCAACTAATAACTGCCTAGAATCCAAGAGGCGGTAGCTTATCCAATTTCAAACAACTTAGCCCCACAGAGAACATCGCAATAGGTCACCACTTCTTAACTCCAGCAAAATGGACACGTAAAAGAATTACAACCAGACGATAAGCATGTCCCCACTAACCAAAGATAGAAATACCAGTGAGCGCCCAGAAGGTTTCAAAATGCCAGTTTCATTGCCCCTTCCCAAGATGACCAGAGACTAGTTCATCAACTCAACCAAACAAGAAGCAACTGCCCACCTTCTCTGACCTGTGAGGGACAGAGAACTAGGCACTGATCGTTTCACCTTGACCGGAAAATAACAGAACGGGAGAACGAATATTCAATCAAGAAATGGCAGCTTATCCGATTTCAAACGATCATCAACTCAGCTCCGGAGGAGAAAAACGCCATAGATCACCACTTCTCAATTCCGGCGAAACCCCCAATCTGTAAAAGAATTAGAGAACTAGTCTTGTATAACGTCGTCATTCCCAAAGGTTGAATAAAGCCGAAGAACAAATTTCAGTCCGTCGCAAAGGAACCTGAGGATGTGATCGAAGAATGCTAGTTCCATCATGTAACCAAGAAAGACAATGCAAAATGGATCGTCCGTCCTCCAAAAAAGCCCAAAATCCACTGCCAAATTCACCGAGAATAACAAAATCCAGAGCGAGCTGGCAGAACCAAGTAAAACACGCCAAGACGCCGAACGATGGATGAATCGATAAACCATCGAAGGAAGGAGAGAAGCGTGAAACAAACGATTCCCCATAAAACCCCGGCAAAACCTTCGGAAATCTCCGCCACAGAAGAAACTAGTTTTCTGCAAAAAGCGAGACGCTTCAAGAGATCAGATCCCAGTCAACAGTTCTCCCATCAACAACAACAAAAGGAAGGACAAGAGAGCGAATATCCCCTCTGAAGACGATCTCGCAGCGAAGGCCGTCGCCCGAGAGGGAGAGCGAGCGAACGGAAGAGGAAGAGGAAGAGGAAGAGGAAGAGCGAGAACAGAAATGAGAAAGGCGACACCGACTTAGGGACCGACAACGGTCATGTCATGATCTGTTAAAGGCCGTGGGCTGGCGACGGGCCTTGGGCTCGCGATGATGGTCTTGGGATGCGCCGCGATTCAAAAACTAGGACGGGACGCTATGCACGCATCTTTGACCCCGTGTGCTAATCAATACATCTAATTCGAAAGATAGTTTTAAATAAATTTAGTCTCCATTAAATTAGCAACAAATTGTCTATCCAAATCGTTGTATCTTTTCTTAATAAATTATTTCAAGCAATATAATTAATTTCAAATGATTCATGCTTTGCAAACAAATGAAATCATAATTAGTGAATTTTCATATTTGGATGTTAAAGTAACCGTGGTGCATTTGAGTTTTCACTCGATGTTTGCAGAGAAATTATATGCAACCAAACATAGACCAACATGACGAGTCTAGCCAGAAATAATATGGACATTAAAAAAATAGAGAAAACTCTTTCAATTAAAAAAACCATAGTCTTTTAAAGAGAGAATCCACAAAAATCTTTTTATGTGCACAATAATCGGAGTTCAATAAGAGAACCTAGTAAATAGCGATTGGATTGTCCATATAGCGAGTTCTACACCTTTTATAGGAAATGGAACCACAACAATCCTACACACTTCTGATTTTATATTATAGACATCCCCGGGAAACTTTTACTGTTGCCACATCATAAGTTCAAAATATGCCCGACGAAGGATAAAAATGTGCCTGGCTAGAGACTATGGACGATTTTTTTTTTGGAAAAAGAACTGCTTATTTCATTAAAAAATCAAATTAGAGCCAAGAAAGTTCGAAATCACAATATAAAAATGACCAAAGGGTAGCAGGGGGTGTAGATAGCCAATTCGGGCTGAGAGACTCAGAACCATTCAACAAGAAGATATCGACGATGAAAGTCTGTAAGTTGGCAAAACTGGAGTAATGCAAGCCATTTAACAGGATGGAGATGATGATAACCACGTCAATTGTCAAGGGAATGAGAAACGGAATCATATGCTACAGCAACCTATGCACATACCAAAAGTGGGAAAGGGCAACCACTGTCCACGTACCAAAACAAGAAAAAGGATCCAAGAGAGGAGTGAAAATCATTAATTACCAGCTGTGATGATCAGCTCACACAGCTGCACTCAGCCTCCTGACCACATCCAAAAAGGGGAAAAGGTAACAAAACCACCCAGAAGAAAAAGTTTGCAACGCATGTAGACTTCTCGTTCAATGAATTGGCTTAGTATTACTCTAGAAAACTAGAATTTCATATGAAAAAATGAATAGCAGAAGATAACAAATGAACTAGAATCTCATTTATAAATAACTTCAATAGCTACGCTTATTGTATATAGTAGATTATTTACAGATTTAAATTGCCATCCAGATGTTACAGTACGATAAAATATCAGAAGGAAAAGTGGAAACTGACTGCTAGACATCCACTTGCAGCAAGTGTGATGTTCTTCATCAACAAAATAGAACAGAAATGTTTTAGAAGTTCAACATCCAAACAAAAGAAATTATATGAAACAAAGGCGAAATGGGAATGCCTTTCCCAGTTGAAGGACAATCAAAGCTTCAAAAAGAAGACACTTGAATTCCATGCTCACCAAATACGTGAAGAACTTGAACCAAATTTTATCCCCTGCAGGAATAATACCTCTAATCCATCCCGTTAAGAAGGAACCATCGTAAAATTTTCTCCTCATCCAAGTTAACAAGTTAAAGTTTTAGGAGGACCAAATTCTGCCTAAAAAGAGAGAACTAGAAAGCCATAGTCTCACCGCCTTAACTGATACTGCACTGGAGAATAAATAACATTACAACCGAAAATGGCCCAGATTCCAACAAGCGGGAGCATATCCAATTTCAAACAAAGCCCGGACTCTGCACTTCATGAACTCAAAAAGGAATTAGAACTAGACAATTACATACTACCCAAAAATAATTAACGGATGAATTAATTTCAATCAAACCATTAAGTGCCTAAGGAGCAGTAAGGGCATTGCTAGTCCACCAACCCAGCCAAAAATAACCACCAAGAAATTGTCAATCCTCAAGTGAAGCTCAAATTTCGACCAAAGGAAAAAGTGAAGCTCAAATGCCTCATCATGTGGAACAATTGACCAGCTTCATCATATATACGATTCCTCCAGAAAAAGAGATTGCTCCAAGAGAAAAGAAGGTGCTGCCAATACGCTGAACAATAAAATCCAGAATCAGCTTGTACAATAACAATGATTGATCGATCAATCAATAGATAATCAAAGGAGGAGCGTAAAACTGAAGACCCTATGACCGCAGGAGAGTCCCAAAGATGCAATGCGAAACAAAACAGTTTAAGCAGCAAGACACCTGCTTCGAAAATTAGATGAGAAAGCAATCATCTCATCAAGAAGAAAATAGAAACACCAGAAGAAGGATTGAACGAATGCTAAAAGTGAATGATATCTCCATATCATCATTTCAAAATAAGATGCCACCAGCTTGCCCAAAATAAATCTTCAGTTCTGGCAGCGGTAAGTCTTGATAGTTCCTATAACTAAATAAAAACCCATAATGTACATATATTAGGTCATTAAAGTGGCACCAGAGTCCAACCCATTACGCCTAAAGTACACGACATCACCTCATTTATGAAAATGTTGCCAGCAACGGTTCTGTACCCAAAAAAATAACACAGTAATCATGCCAAATGAAAATTTAAACGAACTAGAGACTGTGAGCAAGACCAATAAATCCTGCATACACTTATCTCCATAATTTACGATCATATCCAATTACTGATGGCAGCACACAGATAAGAACGAATAGAAACAAGCCAGAACTGATGCAGACCCTCCAGAGCTTCCCAGAATCATAAAAAATAACTTCCATGGAAGACAGCAACAATTATTGATCTTTCAAAAACAACATAGCCCCACAGAAGTGTTCCAAAGAAAGAAAAGCTCGTCCAATAGAATAATAAGAAAAGTTCGTCCAATAGAATAATGCTTAAGCAGCTAGAAAGAACCATCATCGATCGAGAAAACTCCAAATAAAAAATGAAGAGGTAAAACTATTGCATCAAACAAATGCGAAGGAAACAGCATAAGGCACTAATCAACTCAACTAGACCAGGAAATAACAGAACAGGAGAACAAATTTCACTCCAACTAATAACTGCCTAGAATCCAAGAGGCCGTAGCTTATCCAATTTCAAAAAACTTAGCCCCACAGAAGGAACGCAAATAGATCACCAATTCTTAAATCCGGCAACATGGACAAGTAAGAGAATTAAACTAGAGAATAAGCATCTCTCAACTAACCAAAGATAGAAATACCAATGAGTGCCCCAGAAGGTTTCAAAATGACAGTTTCATTGCCCCTCCTGAAGATGATCAGAGACTAGATCATCAACTCAACCAAACAAGAAGCAAAATAGGCCATTAGTCCTCCAAGACACGCCTTATTTTATGTAACCAACTGACCACTTTCTATTCATCATCCTTAGACAGCATCCTTCGATGAAGATATCACTCCAAGAGGAAAGAAGCCACTCCCAATTGAATTGAATAGCTAAATCAAGAAACAGCTAATAAAACATTTAAATCGATCAATTGATGAATCAATAAACGATCAAACGATGGTAAACCATAAGAATGCTCATAAACATGGTAGAGTTTAAGATAGGCAATCCAAAACCTTTGGAAAACCCTGTCCAGCAAATAGAAGAAATTGGATTTCTGCAACCAGAGATCCATGCACATCCAGAGACGCAGGACAAGACTGAAAGATGAGGACACAAGGAGACACCAGATCTTGATTATCAGTACTTATAATCCAAAGCAAAATCTGGATTAAATTGTGTGATCTGTTAATGCATACCGGTTCAGTCGAAAGAATCCCACATTGACCTTGACAAGGTAAGGTATTGCATTGACCAAACTATGACCTGCGAGGGAACGAGAACTAGGCATAGACTGTTCCACCTTAACAGGAAAATGACAGAAATAGAGAACAAATTTCAATCAAGGAGTGGCAGCTTATTGTCATATTTCCGGCAATCTTCAACCCAGCCCCAGATAATAACACAATAGATCACGACTTCTCAAGTCCGCCGACTCTCCAATCCATAAAAGAATCAGAACTAGACTGTAATCATGTCGCCACTCCCAAAGACCAAAAAGACTGGAGGACAAAATTCAATTCAAACCAGCATGTGCCCAGAAGATTATCACATTTCAGTCATCACCCAGACCCGAAAATGTTATTAAAGACTGATAGTTCATCATCTGAACCAAAAAAAAAAGACTGCAAAACGTATTGTCAATCCTCCAAAAGATTATTTTATGCAACAACTAACCAGTATTATTGCCTTCTTCGTCCTTCAACGAGATCCAAGAAGAAAGAAGCCATTGCCAATTCACGGAATAACGAATTCTAGAGTAAGCTGGTAAGTGAATGCAATTGTTTGAGGAATCAATAAATGATCAAAGGAGCGCAAACCAAACAAGTCCCCAACCATGACAGTAGAAAAGAGACATGCGAAACTTTTGGAATCTCCGCAACAGAAGAACTAGCCGGATGCTTTAAAAATCATACTGAGAGAATTGTCTTATTTCATGTGACCAACTGACCACTTCCATCTTATTTATCATCCTTAGACAGCATTCCTCAGATGAAGGGATCACTCGAAGAGGAAAGAAGCCAATGCCAATCAAACTGAACTGCGAGATCCAAAATCAGCTAGTAAAACAATTAAATCCAACAATTGATGAATCAATAAACAATCAAAGCAGCATAAACTCTAATATTGCCCATAACCATGGCAAAGTCCAACAGAGGGATCCCAAACCTTCGGAAAACTCTATTCAGCAATTGGAAGAAATTAAGTTTCTGCAACCAGACATATCCTTTTGAAAATCAGACGGTGAAAGCAATCGGCTAATCAACAACCAATCAAGAAGCAAAAACAAAACAAGGATCAAGAACGCGATTTGACATTGATGTCTCCTCTGAAGTCGATTTTGCAGAGAAAAAAGTAAAGCAATAGCTATGAGATAGAAGAACACATGCACAACCAGAGATGAAAAAGACATTGAAGGATGAGGACACGAGGGATAGATGGTTATCTGGAGGAAGAAGACACCAGCTCTAGATTTTCAATACTAATAATCCGAAGCAAAGTCCGAATTAGATTGTGTGATCTGCCAACGCATACCATCACAGATCATAGACACTGCCCATTAGCCTTCACATGGTAAAGTATTGTATCCACCAAACACTGACCTGCGAGGGAAAGAGAACTAGACAGTGATCATTTCACCATAACAAGAAAATAACAGAACTGGAGAACAAATTGCAATCAAGAAACGGCAGCTTATACAAATACAAACAGTTGTCAACTCAGCCCCAAAGAAAAATGCAATAGATCACCACTTCTCAAGTCCCATGAAACTCCAAAATGTGAACGAATTAGATAACTAGTCCGCATGATGTTGTCACTCCCAAAGATTAAGAACAGCTGAAGAACAAATTTTGATCAAAACCAGCAAGCGCCCAGACGATTATCAAATTTCAGTCCATCACGAGGGACCTGAAAGATGTGATCAAAGAAGACTAGTTCATCATGTAACCAAGAAAAACTGCAAAATGGATCGTCGATCCACCAAAACGCCCAAAATTGCCTAAATCGATGCAACAAAATGACCAGTGTCAACGTATTTATCCTCCTTTGACGACATCGGCAAAGTAAGAGATCGATCAGAACAAGCCACTGCCAACTCGCCTGATAACAAAATCCAGAGAAAGCCGATGGATCAAATAAAGGCAACGAAGGAAAAGCAGGAACCAAATGATTCCCATAAACCATGGCAAAGTCACGAATAGACCGCATCTAACTTGATGAGGTAAAAGTATTGCATCAAACAAACTCTAACGCGAACGTAACAGAATGAGGCACGTACCTGGAAAAAAAAAGAACAGGAGAACAAATTTCACTCCAACTAATAACTGCCTAGAATCCATGAGACAGCAGCTTATCCAATTTCAAACAACTTAGTCCCACAGAAGACACGCAGATAGGTCACCACTTCTTAAATCGTGCAAAATGGACATGTAAAATAATTAGAACTGGAGCATAAGCATCTCCCAACTAACCAAAGATAGAAATACCAGCGAGTGCCCAGAAGTTTTAAAATGTCAGTTTCATTGCCCCTCCTGAAGATGATCCAAGACTATCATCAACTCAACCAAACAAGAAGCGAAATAAGACCATTAGTCCTACAAGCAATGCCTTTACTTTATGTCAGCAATTGACCAATTATTCATCATCCTTAAGACAGCATCCTTAGATGAAGACATGCTCCAAGAGGAAAGAAGCCACTGCCAATTTAATCGAATAGCAAAATCCAGAATCAGTAAAACATTTAAATTAATCAATTGACGAATCAATAAATGATCAAATGAGGGTAAACTCTATGAATGCTAATAAACATGGTAGACTCCAAGAGAGGCAAACCAAAACCTTCGGAAAACTCTGTCAACAAACAGAAGAAATTGGATTTCTGCAACCAGACAAATCCTTTTAACAATCAGACCATGAAAGCAATCAGCTAATCATCAATTAAGAAACAGAATAACAATCACAACGCAATCCCTAAAGATGATATTGCAGAGTTCGTCAAGTGAAAGCTACGATAGAGAGGAAGACATGCACAACCGGAGATGCAGGACACGACTGAAAGATGAGGACACAAGCAGACACCGGCTGTAGATTTTCAGTACTTATAATCCGAAGCAAAGTCTGGGTTTGGATTGTGTGAGCTGGTGACGCATACCCATTACATAGAAAGAACTATCACAAATCATAGACACTCCACATTGACCTTGTCGGGGTAAAGTATTGCATCGCCCAATCTCGCCTGCAAGGGAAGGAGAACTAGGGATTTGACCATTCCACCTTAAAAGGAAAATAACAGAAATGGGAAAAAAATTGCAATCAAGAAGTGGCCGCTTATCCAATTTCCAGCAATCTTCAACCCAGCCACAGAGATAAACACAGCAGATCATGACTTCTCAAGTCTGGCAAAACTCCAATCTATAAAAGAATCAGAACTAGACTGTAATAGTGTCGCCACTCCCAAAGACAAAAAACGACTGCAGAACAAATTTTAATTCAAACCAGCATGTGCCCAGAAGGTTGTCACATTTCAGTCATCACCCAGACCAAAAAATGTTATTAAAGACTATAGTTCATCATCCGAACTTAAAAAGACAGCAAAACAGATTGTCGATCCTCCAAAAAGCCCTATTTTATGCAACAACTGACTAGTGTCATTGCATTTTTTGTCCTTCATCCGTAAACAAAAAGAATGATCCAAGAGGAAAGAAGCCACTGCAATTCACCAAATAACAAATTTCAGAGTAAGCTGGTAGAGCAAGTGAATGCAATGGGTCACTCGACCAATAACAATCAAAGGAGGAGCATAAACCAAAGAAGTCCCACAACCACGAAAAAGTCGCAAAGAGAACAAGCGAAACGTTCGGAATCTCTGCAGCAGCAGAAATTAGGCTTCTGCAACTAGCCGGATGCTTCAAAATCATACCAAGAGAGCAATTGGCTCATCAACAATCAATTAAGAAATAGGAACAAAAGAAGGGTTCAGAACGCAAATCGTGATTGATATCTCCTCTGAAGAAATAGAAACAAAAGAAGGGTCAAGAATCCGGCTTCAAAATTATACTGAGAGAGAAATTGGCTCATCAACAATCAATTAGGAAATAGGAACAGAAGAAGGGTTAAGAACGCAAATCGTGATTGATATCTCCTCTGAAGAAATAGAAACAAAAGAAGGATCAAGAATGCAAATCGTGATTGATATCTCCTCTGAAGACGATCTCGCAGAGGCTGTCACGCAAGAGAGAGCAAAAGATCGGAATGGTGAGAGAGAGAGAGAGAGAGAGAGCAATGCAATCAATGATGATCAGCTCGCTAATCCATAGCACAGCACAGCACTGCAACCAGAGAAGCCTCACTAAGAACACAAGAATCAACACACAACAAAGGATAAAACGACAAAGGTAAGACAAGGACGATATTGAATAGGATAACAAGTAACTGATGTCTCTTCTATTAGTCCTATGAGTTAAAAGACTCATCATTGGACTCAAAAAAAAAAAACATCTCCAAAAGCATAAATCATCAAAATATCAGAGGATCTTCAAAAAAAATATCCTAGAAGACCAAATAGGCGATCAAAAGGAGTGTAAATCCCAATGGTGGCCATAACCATGGCAAAGTCGTCCAAGAGAGGCGATCCAAAACCTTTGGAAAACTCTGTTCAGCAATCAGAAGAAATTAAGTTTCTGCAACCAGACATATCCTTTCAAAAATCAGACCGTGAAAACAACCAGCTAATCAACAATCAATCGAGAAGCCGAAATAAAAGAAGGATCAAGAACACAATTTGACATTGATCTCTCCTCTGAAGAGGATTTTGCAGGTAAAATCAAGCAGTAGCTATGAGAGAGAGGAACACATGCATGACCAGAGACACAGGATGACATCAAAGGATGAGGACGCAGGAACGAATATCTGGAGGATGAGTCCGGATTCTGTAGACACGAACCCTCCTTGATTAGAAAGAACCATCAAAGGTCATAGACACTTCACATCGGCCTTCACATGGTAAAGTATCGCATCGACCAAAGTCTGACCTGCGAGAAACAGAGAACTAGAAACTGATCACCACTTTCACCTTAACCGGAAAATAACAGAACTGGAGAACAATCAATCTAAAAGGGCAGCTTATCCGATTTCAAACAATCATCCACTCAGCCCCAGAAAAAAAAACCCGATAGATCACCACTTCTCAAGTCCGGCAAAACTCCAATCTGTAAAAGAATTAGAGAACTAGTCTGTATGATTTCGTCACTGCCAAAGATTAAGAATAGCTGAAGAACAAATTTCAACGAAGAAACGGACGCTTATCCGATTTGAAACAATCATCAACTCAGCCCAGGAAAAACCCGACAGATCACCACTTCTCAAGTCCAGCAAAACTCCAATCTGTAAAAGAATTAGAGAACTAGTCTGTAGAACGTCGTCACTCCCAAAGATTAAATAAAGCTGAAGAACAAATTTCAATCAAAACCAGCAAGAGCCCAGAAGCGTATCAAATTTCAGTCCATCACGCAGGACCTGAGGATGTGATCAAAGAATACTAGTTCATCATGTCACCAAGAAAGACTGCAAAACAGATCGCCGGTCCTCCAAAATTGCCTAAATTGATGCAACAAACTGACCAATGTCATCGTATTTATCATCCTTCGACGACATCAGCAAAGGAAGAGATCGATCAAAACAAGCCACTGCCAATTCACCGTTTATCAATAAACCACCAAAGGAGGAGCATAAACCAAACAATTCCCAGAACCACCACAAAGTCTCGAAGAGCGCGAAGACACCACCACACAAAACCTTCCGAAATCTCCACCATGGAAGAAACTAGTTTCTGCAAAGCCAGATGCTTCAAAAATCAGACCCAGAAAACAATCGCCCCATCACCAATGACAAAAGAAAGGAGAAAAACGTGAATTGGGCTGGATATCTGCTCCAAAGACAACCAAAAACGTGAATCAGGCTGGATATCTACTCCAAAGAAGACCAAAAATGCGAATCGGGTTGATATCTCCCTAAAAACGACCACGCAGAGGCACCGATCATCTCACCTTAACCGGAAAATAATAGAAAAACAGAACAAATTTCACTCCTAATAAGCGTCCAGAGTCCAAGAGGCAGTAGCTTATCCAATTTCAAACAACTTAGCCCCACAGAGAAAAGCACATTAGGTCACCACTTCATAAATCCGGCAAAATGGACCTGTAAAGAATTAGAAATAGACGATAAGCATCTCCCTACTAACCAAAGATAGAAATACCAATGCGTGGCCAGAAGGTTTAAAAATGCCAGTTTCATTGCCCCTCCCAAAGGTGACCAGAGACTAGTTCATCAACTCAACCAAACAAGAAGCAAAATAGTCCATTAGTCCTCCAAGAGATTGCCAAACTCACAAACAATACCTACAATGGAAGGGAGCAACAATCAATAATCTTCCAAAAACAACAAAATACTCACATAAAAGTGCCAAAGAAAAAAGTTGTTCCAATGAAATAATGTTTTACGCAGCTAGAAAGAATCATCACATGTAGAAGAGACTCCACATCAAACTCGATCAGGTAAAAGTGCTGCATTAACTAACTCTAGCCTGCGAAGAAAAGAGAACTATCATATTTGGAAAGCAACAGAACAGAAGAGCATACTCCATTCAAACTAATAACTACCTAGAATCCAAGAAGTGGTGGCCTAACCAAATTTCAAAAACTCAGCCCCACCGGAAAAAAAAAAAAAACAGCAATAGGTCACCACCTCATAAATCCAGCAAAACATCAACCTGTAAAAGATATGAACTAGACAATAATCATCACCCTACTCCCAAAAGATGATAAACTGAAGAAAAAATTTCAATCAAAACCAGTAAGTTCCCAGAAAGTCTCAGTCTCATCGCCCTCCTGAAGATGATCAAAGACTAGTTCATCAACTCAACCAAACAAGAACTGCAAAATAGGCCATAAGTCCTCCAAGAAATGTATCATTTCACGTAACCAACTCACCAGTTTCATCTTATTTATCATCCTTAGACAGCATCCTCAAATGAAATGATCACTCCAAAAGGAAAGAAGCCACTGCCCATCAAACAGAATTGTGAAATCCAAAATCAGCTAGCAAAACAATTAAATGCATCAATTGATGAATCAATAAACGATCAAAGGAGCGTAAACCCCAATAACGCCCACAACCGTGGCAAAAGTCCAAGAGAGGTGATTCAAAGCCTTCGGAAAACTCCGTTCAGCATTCAGAAGAAATTAAGTTTCTGCAACCAGACATATCCTATTAAAAATCAGACAGTGAAAACAACCGGCTAATCAACAATCAATCAAGAAGCAGAAACGAAAAAAGGATCAAGAATGCGATTTGAGATTTTACGTCTCCTCTGAAGAGGATTTTGCAAAGCAAATAAAGTAATAGCTATGAGAGAGAGGAACACATGCATACCAGAGATGCAGGACAACATTGAAGGATGAGGACACGAGGGAGGGATGATGATGGTTATCTGGAGTAAGGAGACACCAGCCCTAGATTTTCAATACTAATAATCTAAAGCAGAGTCCGCATTGGCTTGTGTGACCTGTCGACAGGTACCCCCTTCCGTAGAAAGAACCATCATAGATCATAGACACTCCACATCGGCCTTCAGATAGTAAAGTATTGCATTGATTAAACTCTGACCTGCGAGGGAAAGAGAACTTGACACTGATAGCTTCACCTTAACCGGAAAATAACAGATTTCAATCAAGAAACGGCAACTTATTCGATTTCAAACAATCATCAACTCAGCCCCAGAGAAAAACGCAAATGGATCACCACTTCTCAAGTCCAGCGAAACTCCAATCTGTGAAAGAATTAGAGAACTAGTCTGTACGATGTCATCACTCCCAAAAATTACACAAAGCTGACGAACAAATTTCAATCAAAACCAGCAAGAGCCCAGAAGCTCATCAAATTTCAGTCCATCGATCATGTCACCAAAAAAGACTGCAAAAGGGATCGTCCGTCCTCCACAAAGCCCAATATTGCCTAAATTGAAGCAATAAACTGACCAGTGTCATCATATTCATCGTCCTTCAACGACATCAGCAAAGGAAGAGATCGATCAAAACAAGCCACTGTAAATTCACCAAGAATAACAAAATCCAGAGAAAGCTGGTAGAACAAGTAACCGCAGAGACCCGAATGGTGGATGAATCAATAAACACGATCAAAGGAGGAGTGTGAACCAAACAATTCCCATAAACCACGGCAAAGTCAAAACCTTCCGAAATCTCTGCTGCAGAAGAAATTAGTTTCTGCAAAGCGAGACACTTCAAAAAATCAGACCAGAAAACAATCGCTTCATCAACAACAACAACAAAAGAAAGGATGAGAACAAAATCTTAAAGATGATCTCGCAGAGGCCATCGTCATTCGAGAGAGAGCGAATGAAGAGATAAGCAGAACCAGAGAAATGCAAGACAGGAGCAAGACAAGGACACGAAGGAGTGACGGATATTAATAGGAAGGTGACACCGACTTGCCCAAAATAAGCCACCAGCTTGCCCAAAATAAATCTTAGGTTCTGGCAGCGGTAAGTCTTGATAGTCCCTATAACCAAATAAAAAACCATAATCTACATATATTAGGCCATTAAGGTGGCACTGCAGTCCAAATTAAACAACCCATTACGCCTAAAGCATACGACATCACCTCATTAATGAAAATGTTCTCAGCAACGGTTCTGTACCAAAAGGAAACACAGTAATCGTATAAAACAAAAATCTAAGCGAACTACAAATTGTGAGAGAGACCAATAAATCCAGTATACAATTATCTCCATAATTCACCAGCATATCCAATTAGTAATTGCAGCACACGTATAAGAACGAAGAGAAACAAACCCAGAACAATGTGGACCCTCAAGAGCTTCCCAAAATCAAAAACAATAGCTACAACTGAAGACAGCAAAAATTATTGATTGCTCAAAAACAACAACACGCCCCCATAGAAGTGTTCCAAAGAAAGAAAACCTCGTCCAATGGAATCATGCTTATGCAGCTAGAAAGAACCATTGCGGATCAAGAACATCCACATCAAACATGATAAGGTAAAACTATTGCATCAAACAAACTCTCATGCGAAGAAACAGAATGAGGCACTGATCATCTCACCATAACCAGGAAATAACAGAACAGGAGAACAAAATTCACTCCAGCTGATAACTGCCTAGAATCCAACAGGCGGTAGCATCCAATTTCAAACAACTTAGCCCCACAGAAGAAAAGCAAATAGGACATCACTTCTTAAATCCGGTAAAATGGACACGAAAATTATTAGAACTAGAGAATAAGCATCTCCCTGCTATACAAATATAGAAAAACCAGTGAGTGCCCACAAGGTTAACAAATGTCAGTTTAATTGCCCCTCCTGAAGATGATCAGAGACTAGTTCATAAACTCAACCAAACAAGAAGCAAATTAGGCCATTAGTCCTCCAAGAAACACCTTATTTTATGTAACCAACTGACCACTCTCTATCCACCATCCTTAGACAGCATCCTTAGATGAAGATATTGCTCCAAGAGGAAAGAAGCCACTGCCAATTGAATTGGAAATCGAAATCCAGAATCAGCTAGTAAAACATTTAAATTGAGCAATTGATGAATCAATAAACGATCCAACGAGGGTAAACCCTAAGAATGCTCATTAACATGGTAGAGTCCAATAGAGGCAATCCAAAACCTTTCAAAAGCTCTGTCCAGCAAATAGAAGAAATTGGATTTCTGCAACCAGACGCAAAACAAGACTGAAAGATGATGACACAAGGAGACACCAGCTCTAGATTTTCAGTACTTATAATCCTAGGCAAAGTCTGGATTGGATTGTGCGATATGTTGACGCATATCTGCTCCATCAAAAGAATAATCACAAATCATAGACACTCCACATTGACCTTGACGAGTTAAGGAATTGAATCCACCAAACTCCGTCCTGCAAGGGAACGAGAACTAGACATAGATCGTTCAACCTTAACAGGAAATTAACAGAAATAGCGGACAAATTTCAATCAAGGAGTGGCAGCTTATCCCATTTCCAGCAATCTTCAACCCAACCCCAGAGAATAACACGATAGATCACGACTTCTCAAGTCTGGCGAAACTCCAATCTGTAAAAGAATCAGAACTAGACTGTAATAACATCGCCACTCCCAAAGACAAAAAAGACAGGAGAAAAAATTTCAATTCAAACCAGCATGTGCCCAGAAGATTATCACATTTCAGTCATCGCCCAGATCTGTTAATGTTATTAAAGACTAGCAGTTCATCATCTGAACCAAAAAAGACTGCAAAACGGATTGTCGAACCTCCAAAAAGCCATACTTTATGCACCAATTGACCAGTGTTATCACATTTTTGTTCTTCAACGACATTGCAAACAAAAAGAACGACCCAAGAGGAAAGAAGACACTACCATTTCACAGAAAAACAAATTCCAGAGTAAGCTGGTAGAACAAGTGAACACTAATCAATAAATGACCAAAGGAGGAGTGTAAACCAAACAAGTCCCCAACCACCACAGTCGAAAAGAGAACATGCGAAAGTTTTGGAATCTCCACAACAGAAGAAATTAGGTTTCTGTGGCTAGCCGGACGCTTTAAAAATCATACAGAGAGAAATAGCCTCATCAACAATTAATGAAGAAATAGAAACAAAAGAAGGGTAAAAAACACAACTCTCTTCTGAAGACGATCTCGTAAAGACCGTCATTCAAAGAGAGAGCGAGCAAACAAACGGAGTAGTGTGAGAGAGAGAGAGGAAGGAATGCAACCAATGATGACCAGCTCTCGCTAATCCACAAGACAGCACACTGCAACCAGAGAAGCCTCACTAAGAGCACAAGAATCAACACAAAACGAAGGAGAAAAAGTGAGCGCCCAGAAGGTTTCAAAATGCCAGTTTCATTGCCCCTCCCAAAGATGACCAGAGACTAGTTCATCAACTCAACCAAACAAGAAGCAACTGAACACTTTCTATTCATCATCCTTAGGCATTCTCATATGAAGATATTGCTCCAAGAGGAAAGAAGGCCCTGCCAATTGAATCAAATAGTGAGATCCAGAATCAGCTAGTAAAACGTTTAAATGGATCAATTGATGTCCAGCAAATAGAAGAAATTCGATTTCTGCAACCACAGAAAACCTTAAAAAAAAGGTATATTTTAGAAAACCAAATAGGCAACCAAAATTCCTTCGGAAAATAATCCACAAACCAGAAGAGATTTTCTAAATGTCCTTGTCTAGAGTTCATCGAACCTGAATGGAGAAAAACATAAAAGGAACCCAGGAAGACATAAAAGGATGACGGGAGAGACAACAGGAAAATAAAAAAGAAGAAGATTTGAAGAATTTGACCATATAGAAGGGTTAAGATAGAATAGATAGTTTATTCTCATAAACGGATTCATACAAGCTTCCATCACCAAGTTGAAACTTTGAATAAGGCCTCATCTGCTGTTGTCGTAGCTATATTCCACTCTATGCTAAAACCTCAAATGGAAATCATCATAGGTATGTGATAGATCTATCAACAACCTACCATAAGGACATAATGACAAACATATCCTACATAAACTATCTGCATAATTAAGTGCGATCAAGTGGACTCCAAGAATTTGCCAAACTCATAAACAATCCCGACAATGGAAGGGAGCAACAATCATTGATCTTCCAAAAACAATGCTTACACAACACTTCACATAGAAGTGCCAAAGAAAAAAGCTGTTCCAATGAAATAATGCTTATGCAGCTAGAAAGAACTATCACAGGTCGAAGACACTCCACATCAAACTTGATGAGGTAAAAGTACTGCATTAACTAACTCTGACCTGTGAAGGAAAGAGAACTATCATGTTTGGAAAACAACAGAACAGGATAACATGCTTCATTCAAACTAATAGAAACTAATAACTACCTAAAGTCCTTTACCAAAAAAAAAAATAACTACCTAAAGTCCAAGAGGCGGTAGCTTAACCAAATTTCAAATAACTCACCCCCCACAGGAAAAAAAAAAAAGAAAGAAATAGGTCACCACCTCATAAATCCGGCAACTTCAACCTGCAGGAGATTATAACTAGACAAAAATCATCTCCCCACTTCCCAAAGATGATAAACTGAAAAACAAATTTCAATCAAAACCAGTAAGTGACCAGAAGGTTTCAGTCTCATCAACCTCCTGAAGAAGATCAAAGACGATCAACTCAACCAAACAAGAACTGCAAAATAGGCCATTAGTCCTCCCAGCCATTAGTCCTCCAAGAAATGTACTATTTCAAGTGACCAACTGACCAGTTTCATCTTATTTATCGTCCTCACACGGCATCCTTGGATGAAGAGATTGCTCCAAGAGCAAAAGAAGCCACTGCCAATCGAACAGAATTGCAAAATCTAAAATCAGCTAGTAAAACACTTATATCCGCCAATTGATGAATCAACAAATGATCAAAGGAGCGTAAACCCCAATAATGCCCATAACCGCGGCAAAGTCCAAGAGAGGCGATCTGAAAACTTCGGAAAAACTCTGTTCAGCATTCACAAGTGATTATGTTTCTGCATTTAGACAAATTCTTTCAAAAATCAGACCGTCAAAGCAATTGGCTAATCAACAATCAATCAAGAAGCAGAAACGAAAGAAAGATCAAGAATACGATTTGACATTGATGTCTCCTCTGAAGAGGAATTTGCGGAGAAAATCAAGCAATAGCTATGATAGAAAGGAACACGTGTACGACCAGAGACACAGGACAACATTGCAGGATGAGGACACGGGTACGACCAGAGTCTGGATTATATTGTGCGGTCTGTTGAAGCGTATAGAAAGAACCATCACAGATTATAGACACTCCACATCCACCCTTCACATGGTAAAGTATCACCTCAACCAAACTCTGACCTGCGAGGGAAAGAGAACTAGGCACTGATCGTTTCACCTTAACCGGAAAATAACAGAACTGGAGAACAAATTTCATTCAAGCAACGGCAACTTATCCTATTCCAAACAGTCATCAACTCAGCCCCAGGAAAAACCCAATAGATCACCACTTCTCAATTCCGGCGAAACCCCAATCTGTAAAAGAATCAGAGCTCTAGTCTTGTATAACGTCTGTCATTCCCAAAGATTGAATAAAGCCGAAGAACGAATTTCAGTCAAAGCGCCCAAAAGGTTATCAAATTTCAATTGTCCCGAAGGAACCTGAAGGAACCTGAGGATGTGATCATAGAATGCTGGTTCATCATGTAACCAAGAAAGACTGCAAAATGGATCGTCGGTCCTCCATAAAAAGCCCAAAATTGCCTAATCGATGCAACGGACTGACCACTGCCATCCTCTTCATCGACCTTCGACGACATCATCAAAAAAACTCCCAAATTCACCGAGAATAACAAAATCCAGAATAAGCTGGCGGATCCAAGTAAACACGCAAAGGCCCGAACGATGGAGAAGCGTGAACCAAACGATTCCCATCAAACCGCGGCAAAGTGAAGAGACCGTGCAACGAAATCTCCGCCGCAGAAGAAACTAGTTTTCTGCAAAGCCAGATGCTTCAAGAGATCAGACCCCAGTAAACAATTAAGCCATCAACAACAACAAAAGGGAAGGACGAGAGAGCGAATCGGTATCCAGATCTCATCCTCTGAAGACGATCTTGCAGAGGCCGTCGCCGGAGAGGGGAGAGCGAGCGAGCGAACGAACGGAAGAGGGAGAGCTAGAGCCAGACTGAGAAGGCGAAGGAGAGACGGGTACTCATAGGAAGGAGACACACCGACTTCGGGGACCGAGACGATGGTCATCCGAAGCAGAGTCAGGATCGGACGGCGTGATCATCATCATCTGTTTGACGGGTTATACTGAAAGGCGGTGGGCTGGCAATGGACCTCCTTGGGCTTTGAGATGCACGCGAGGATTGTCTTAGGATGCGCCGCGAGTCCTAATCAGTATAAATTTTATACAATAGGTCAACCTTGTGGAATGACACCGGTTCTAATTTGAAAGATAGATGGCGTTAAATAAATTTGGTCCCTATAAAATTAACAACAAAATATTTTCACCGTCCAAATATTTAGACAAATTATTATATCTTTTCTTAATTAATCATTTGGATGTTAAGGTAAGCGTGGGAGCAATTGAATTCTCACTCGTGGTTTGCAGAGAAAATATATGCAAGCAAACACAAACCAATAAGAGAAAAGAGTCTAGTAAATAGTGATTGGATTGTCTATATAGCGAGTTCTACGCATTTCATAGGTATATATTCCATTGAAGGTAGTGGAATGGAACCACAACAATCCGGCACACTTCTGATTTTATATTATAGACGTCCCTGGGAAACCATAAGTTCAAAATATGCCCGACGGAAGACCAAAATTCTTAAGGGAATGAGAAACGGAATCATATGCCACTGCAACCTATGCACATACCAAAAGTGGGAAAGGGCAACCACTGTCCACATACCAAAACAAGAAAAAGGAACCAAGAGGGGAGTGAAAATCATTAGTTCCCAGCTGTGATGATCAGCTCACACAGCTGCAGTCGCAGCCTCCTGACCAGATCCAAAAAGGGGAAAAGGTAACAAAACCACCCTGAAAAAAAAAGTTTGCAACGCGTGTAGACTTCTCGTTCAATGAATTGGCAGAAGATACCAAAAGAACTCCCATCTCATTTATAAATAACTTCAATAGCTACGCTTGATGTATATAATCAGAAGGAAAAGTGGAACTAACTGCTAGACTTCCACATGCACCAAGTGTGATGTTCTTCATCAACAAAATAGAATAGAAATGACGTAGAAGTTCTCCACATCCGAACAAAAGATATTATATACGAAACAAAAAGCGAAATGGGAATGCCTTTTCCAGTTGAAGGCCAATGAAAGCATAAAAAGGAAGACACTTGAATTCCATGCTCCCCAAATACGTGAAGAACTCGAACCAAATTCTATCACCTGCAGGAATAATACCTCTAATCCATCCCATTAAGAAGGAACCGTTGTAGATCTTTCTCCTCATCTAAGTTAATGAGCTGAAGTTTTAGGAGGACCAAATTCTGCCTCAAAAGAGAACTCGAAAATCTTGCCTTAACTGAAAGTACTGAACTGGAGAATAAATAACATTACAACAGAAAATGGCCCACATTCCAACAAACGGGAGCAAATCCAATTTCAAACAAAGCCCGGACTCTGCAATTCATGAACTCATCATCCCCATAACAAAGGCAATAGATCATCACTCCTCAAATCCAGCAACTCCAACCAAAAGGAATTAGAACCTACCCAAAAATAATTAACCGAAGAACAAATTTCAATCAAACCGTTAAGTGCCTATGGAGCAGTAAAGGCATTGCTAGTCCACCAACCCAGCAAAAAATAACCGCTAAGAAATTGTCAATCCTCAAGTGAAAGCTCAAATGACTAGTCATGTGGAACAATTGACCAACCTCATCATCTATACCATTCCTCCAAAATAAGAGATTGCTCCAAGAGAAAAGAAGGTGCTGCCAATGCACTGAACAACAAAATCCAGAATCAGCTTGCACAATAACAATGATCGATCGATCGATCGATCGATCAATAGATAATCAAAGGAGGAGCGTAACACTGAAGACCCTATGACCGCAGGAGAGTTCCAAAGATGCAATGAGAAACCAAAAGAGTTTAAGAATCTGCAGCAACACACCTGCTTCCAAAATTAGATGACAGATCAATCATCTCATCAACAAGAAAATAGAAACAACAGAAGAAGGATTGAAGGAATGCTAATAGTGATTGATATCTCCATATCATCATTTCAAAATAAGATGCCACCAGCTTGCCCGAAATAAATCTTAGGTTCTGGCAGCAGTAAGTCTTGATAGTCCCGATAACCAAATAAAAAACCCATAATGTACATATATTAGGTCATTAAGGTGGCACTACAGTCCAACTTTCACAACCCATTATGCCTAAAGCATATGACATCACCTCAATAATAAAAATTTTCCCGGCAACAGTTCTGTACCAAAAAAAAAAAAACACAGTAATCATGCCAAACGAAAATCTAAGCGAACTAGAAATTGTGAGCAAGACCAATAAATCCTGCATACACTTATCTCCATAATTTACCAGCATATCCACATAGTGATAGCAGCACACAGATAAGAACGAGGAGAAACAACCCAGAACTGATGCTGACCCTCCAGAGCTTCCCAGAATCATAAAAAATAGCTACAATGGAAGATAGCAACAGTTACTGATCTCTCAAAAACAACAACATAGCCCCACAGAAGTGTTCCAAAGAAAGAAAAGTTCGTCCAATGGAATAATGCTTAAGCAGCTAAGAAAGAACCATCATCGAATGAGAAACCTCCACATAAAAAATAATGAGGTAACACTATTGCATCAAACAAACTCTAATGCGGAGGAAACAGAATGAGGCACTGATCATCTCACCTTGACAGGGTAATAACAGAACAGGAGAACAAATTTCACTCCGACTAATAACTGCCTAGAATCCAAGAGGTGGTAGCTTATCCAATTTCAAACAACTTAGTCCCACAGAAGAAACGCAAATAGGTCACCACTTCTTCAACCCGGTAAAATTCATACCTGAAGGAATTAAAACTAGAGAATAAGCATCTCCCAACTAACCAAAGATAGAAATACCAGCGAGTTCCCAGAAGGCTTCAACATGTCAGTTTCATTGCCCCTCCTGAAGATGATGGGAGACTAGCTCTTCAACTCAACCAAACAAGAAGCAAAATAGGCCATTAGTCCTACAAGAAATGCCTTATTTTATGTAATCAACTGACCACTTTCTATTCATCATCCTTAGATGAAGATATTGCTCCAAGAGGAAAGAAGCCACTGCCAATTGAATCGAATAGCTAAATCCAGAATCAGTTAATAAAACATTTAAATCAATCAATTGATGAATCAATAAACGATCAAACGATGGTCAACCCTAAGAATGCTCATAAGCATGGTAGAGTCCAACAGAGGCGATCCAAAACCCTTGGAAAACTCTGTCCAGCAAATAAAAGAAATTGGATTTCTGCAACCAGAGATGCATGCACAACCAGAGTCGCAGGACAAGACTGAAAGATAAGGACACAAGGAGACACCAGCTCTAGAATTTCAGTACTTATAATCTGAAGCAAAGTCTGGATTAAATTGTGTGATCCGCTCATGCATACCCGTTCCGACGAAAGAATTCCGCATTGACCTTGACAAGGTAAGGGATTGCATCGACCAAACTCTGACCTGCGAGGGAATGAGAACTAGGCATAGACTGTTCCACCTTAACAGGAAAATAACAGAAATAGGGTACGAATTTCAATCAAGGAGTGGCAGCTTATTATCATATTTCTGGCAATCTTCAACCCAGCCCCAGGTAATAACACAATAGATCATGACTTCTCAAGTCTGCCGACTCTCCAATCTGTAGAAGAATCAGAACTAGACTGTAATCATGTTGCCACTCCCAAAGACAAAAAAGACTGGAGGACAATTTCAATTCAAACCAGCATGTGCCCAGAAGATTATCACATTTCAGTCATCGCCCAGACCTGAAAATGTTATTAAAGACTGGTGGTTCATCATCTGAACCAAAAAAGACTACAAAACGGATTGTCCATTGTTGACACCTAAATTTCGATCGAGGGGCCGTGCCGCGGGGAGGCCACGACATCCATCCTCCCAAAAGCCTTATTTTATGCAACAACTGACCAGTATTATCGCCTTTTTCGTCCTTCGATAAGAAAGAAGCCACTGCCAATTCATGCAATAATGAATTCCAGAGTAAGCTGGTAAGTGAACGCGATTGGTCAAGGAATCAATAAATGATCAAAGGAGGAGCGTAAACAAAACAAGTCCCCAACCACCATAGTTGGAAAGAGACCTGCGAAACTTTTGGAATCTCCGCAACAGAAGAAATTAGGTTTCTGCAACTAGCCGGACGCTTCAAAAATCATACCGAGAAAAACGTCTTATTTCATGTGACCAACTGATCAGTCTCATCTTATTTATCGTCGTTGACAGCGTTCCTCAGATGAAGGGATCACTCCAAGAGGAAAAGAAGCCAATGCCAATCGAACTGAAAAGAATCATCACAGGTCAAAGACACTCCACATCAAACTTGATAAGGTAAAAGTACCGCATTAACTCACTCTAACCTGCGAAAGAAAGAGAACTCTCATATCTGGAAAACAACAAAACAGGAGAACAGCATTCATTCAAACTATTAACTGTCTAGAAACCAAGAAGAAATAGAAAAAAAATTTCAAATAACTCAGCCCCACAGAAATAAAAGCAATGGGTCACCACCTCATAAATCCGGCAAAACTTCAACCTGTAAAAAAATTTTAATTGGACAATTATCATCTCCCCACTCCCAAAAGATGATAAACTGAAGAACAAAATGCAATCAAAACCAGTAAGTGCCCAGAAGGTTTCATTCTCATCGCCCTCCTGAAGATGATCAAAGACTAGTGCATCAACCCAACCAAACAAGAACTGCAAAATAGGCCATTAGTCCTCCAAGAAATGTCTTATTTCACGTGACCAACCAACCAGTTTCATCGTATTTATCGTCATTAGATAGCATCCTCATATGAAGAGATCGCTCCAACACTGCCAATCGAACTGAATTCCGAAATTCAAAATCAACTAGTAAAACAATTAAAATTCATTAATGGATAAATTGATAAACGATCAAAGGGAGCATAAAACCCAATGATGGCTATAACCGTGGCAAAGTCCAAGAGAGGCGATCCGAAACCTTTGTAAAACTCTGTTCAGCAATCAGAAGAAATTAAGTTTCTGCAACCAGACATATCCCTTAAAAAATCAGACCGTGAAAACAACCGGCTCATCAACAATCAATGGAGAAGCCGAAAGAAAAGAAGGATCAAGAACGAGATTTGACATGGATGTTTGCTCTGAAGAGGATTTTGCAGGGAAAATCAAGCAATAGCTGAAAGAGGGAGGAACTCGTGCACGACCAGAGATGCAGGACAACATCGAAGGATGAGGACACGAAGAACGGACGAATATCTGGAGGAAAGAGACACCTGCTCTAGATTTTCAATACTAATAATCCGAAGCAGAGTCCAGATTCTGTAGACGCGAACCCTCCTCTCGTAGAAAGAACCATCACAGATCATAGACACTCCACATCGGCCTTAGAACTGAATTACGAAATCCAAATCAGATAGCAAAACAATTAAATCCATCAATTGACGAGTCAATAAACGTTCAAAGGAGCGTAAACTCGAAGTAGAGTGCAGGTCGGATAGTGTGATCTGTCGACACATACCCCCCTTGCGTAGAAAGAACCATCACAGATCATAGACACTCCACATCTGCCTTCACATGGTAAAGTATCGCATCGACCAAAGTCTGACCTGCGAGAAACAGAGAACTAGAAACTGATCACCACTTTCACCATAAACCGGAAAATGAGAACAATCAGTCAAGAAGCGGCAGCTTATCCGATTTCAAACAATCATCAACTCAGCCCCAAGAAAAACCCGACAAATCACCACTTCTCAAGTCCGGCAAAATTCCAATCTGTAAAAGAATTAGAGAACTAGTCTGTACGATGCCGTCACTGCCAAAGATTAAGAATAGCTGAAGAACAAATTTCAATCAAGAAACGGCGGCTTATCCGATTTGAAACAATCATCAAGTCAGCCCGAGGAAAAACCCGACAGATCACCACCACTTCTCAAGTCCAGCAAAACTCCAATCTGTAAAAGAATTAGAGAACTAGTCCGTATAACGTCGTCACTCCCAAAGATTAAATAAAGCCGAAGAACAAATTTCAGTCAAAACAGGCAAGAGCCCAGAAGGTTATCGAATTTCAGTCCATCGATCATGTCACCAAGAAAGACTGCAAAACGGGTCGTCGCTCCTCCAAAAAGCCCAAAATCGCCTATCGGCGGTCCTTCGAATCAAAGGAACGGATCGATCAAACACAAGCCACTGCCAAATTCACCGAGAACAACAAAATCCAGGGTAAGCTGGTGGAACCGAGCAAACACGCAAAGATCCGAACGGTGGATGAATCGATAAACGATTAAAGGTAGAGCGTGAACCAAACGATTCCCATGAAACCACGACAAAGTCGCGAAGAGGCCGTGCGAAACCTTCGGAAATCTCCGCCGATTAAAGAAAGCTTAGTTTCTGCAAAAAGCCCAGATGCTTCAAGAGATCAGACCCCCGTAAATAATTCTTCCAACAACAACAACAAAAGGGAAGGACAAGAGAGCGAATCGGTATCGATATCTCCTCCTCCGAAGACGATCTCGCAGGGGAGGCCGTCGCCGGAGAGGAAGAAGCGAGCGAGCGAGCGAACGGAAGAAGAAGAGGAAGAGCGAGAATAAGAATGAGAAAGGCGAAGGAGAGACGCGTACTTATATAGGGAGGAGAGACACCGACTTCGGGGACGGACAACGGTCATCCGAAGCACAGTCAGGATTGGAAATAAGGATTGGACGAGAAAATATTAGGTGAGTTTAACACTCCACGTCATCCATGCAGCACACCATTCAAAAGTCGACGTGTGGCAATCCGGGCCCACCTTCTGACTCTGCTGTCCCTCTCCCTTGCTCAGTTACTTTTTTCTGTCTCTCTGTTACTTTTTCCCTCGTCTCCTCCGTTAGACATACGGACACTCTCTCTCTCCTCCCTCTCTCCCTCATCTTCTTTGCACTGCTCCGTTCACGACTCCTCTCTCTCTCTCCCCCTTCTTTTTCACGATCGAAACCACCCATGCCTCCGTTCGCTGAAAGGCCCGATTTTTTTCTTGCGGAGGGTCGATGCGAAGATGCGAGTCTACAATTTGTCGTTCGTGGACACCAACCTGTCCAAGCCAACCTCCATCTTCGTCCTCCTCCTGTGGGTCGGTCGGTATATTCCTCGGCTCCCTCATCATCGTCGCGCTCTTCCTCCTCCTTCTGCCTCACCTCCCACCGGCTCGACAGCGGGAAGGGCGCCGCCAAGCACCGCGCCGACCTCGATGAGCTGGCCGCCACGCCCCCATCTCGAAGGAGATCCTCGAGATCGTGGTGTCGGAGGTGCCCCATGCAGCTCCGGTCCGGCTCCAGAGATTCAGGTGGAGCACTGTGTGGGGTACTCGGATTGTGAATCGAGCGGGAAGAGCAGGGGGACGGAGAGGAAGCAACGGAGTCCTAAACTGAGAGAGAGAGATAACGTCCAATGAACAAAAGCAACGGAGCAGGGGAGAGAGACAGAGGAGTCAGAAGGTGGGCCCGGATTGCCACATGTCGACTTTTGAATGGTGCGCTGCATGGATGACGTGGAGTGTTAAACTCACCTAATATTTTCTCGGATTGGACGGTCGCGATCGTCATCCTCTGTTGACGCGTTTATACCGAAAGGCGTTGGACTTTGGATGCACGCAATGATGGGGTCTTGGATGCGCCGCGTGGCAAAATTAGGATTGGTACGCGATCCATCATCTTTGACCACGTGTCCTGCTCCTGATAAATATAATTGGCCATCCTCGTGGAATGACTGGTTCTGCTTCGAAAGATTGGGCTTCAAATTTTTTTTTTATGGTTAGATGGCTTTAAATACTTTTAATTTCCATTTATTTGATGAAAAATAAATAATTTAAAAAATTGTATTGTCTAACAAAAAAAATAAATTAATGAGATTTTTTACAACGTAAATTGTTGTCAATAAATAAAAAAAATTTCATTAACTAATTATTTCGAACGACATAAGAGATTAATTTTAGCAACATATTTTTTTTAAATCATTCACTTTTCACAAAATAAAGAGAGCCATCGTCGACGAATTTTCATATTTGAGAGGGAAAATTATATGCAAACAAAAATAAACCAACAAGAGAAAAAAGAGTCTCACGAGGACTAATATGAACATTTAAGAAAATAGATAAACTCTTTAAACAAAATATCAACAAAATCTTTTTATGAGAGGAAGAATCCACAAAAATCTTTTTATGTGCACAATAACTCGAGTTCCACAAGAGAACCTAGTAAATAGTCTACACATTCCATAGGTATATATTCCATTCAAGGCAGTGGAATAGAACCACAACAATCCTACACTTCTGATTTTTTATATTATATACATCCTCGGGAAATTTTTACTGCCACCACACCCATAAGTTCAAAATTTGTCTAACAGAAGGCCAAATATATGCCTTGCTAGAGACTCTGCACCATTCAGTAACAGGAAATTGACGAAGAAAATCTGTAAGCTGGAAAAACCAGAGTAATGCAAGCCATTTCAAGGGATGAAGATGGTAATAGACAATGAGAAACGGACATATATGCTACTGCAACCTACCTATGCCATTAGGTTGACTAGAGAGAATGCTATAGCATTCACCAGAAGAAAAGTTTACAACGCAAGTAGACTTCGTTCAATGAATTGGCTTAGTATTACTCCAGAAAACTAGAATTTCATTTGAAAAAAAAATGACAGCAGATAACGAAATAACTAGAATCTCATTTCTTATGAATTGGCTTAGTATTAGCTTCAATAGCTACACTTATTGTATATAATAGTATATAGTACATTATATATAAAATAGAATTGCCATTCAAATATTACAGTACGATAAGGAAGGAAAAATGAAAACTTAACTGCTAGACTTCAACTTGCATGTTCTTCATCAACAAAATAGAATACAAATGACGTAGAAGTTCCGACATCCTATCAAAGATATTGTAAGACACAAAAGGCAAAATGGCAATGCCTTTTCCAGTTGAAGGACAATGAGAGCTTATAAAAAAGAAGATACTTGAATTCCATGCTCACCAAATACATGGAGAACTCGAACCAAATTTTATCCCCGGCAGGAATAATACCGCTAATCCATCTCCATTAGAAGGAACCATCGTAGAACTGTCTCCACATCCAAGCTCAGTAGCTAAAGTTTTGGGAAGACCAAATTCTGCCTTAAAAGAAAGAGAACTAAAAAGCCAGGGTCTTGCCTTAACCAAAATACGGGAACTGGAGAATAAAGAACATTACGATCGAAAATGGCCCAAATTCCAACAAGCCGGAGACATATCCAATTTTAAACAAAGCCCAGACTCTGCAATTCATGAACTCATCATCCCCATAGAAAAGGCAATAGACCATCACTCCTCAAATCCAGCAACTCCAACCAAAAGGAATTAGAACTAGATAATTACATACTACTCAAAAATAATTAACCAAATAACAAATTTCAGTTAAACCATCAAGTGCCTACGGAGCAGGAAGGGCATTGCTAGTCCACCAACCCAGCCAAAAATAACCACCAAGAAATTGTCAATCCTCAATTGAAGCTCAAATGTCTTATCATGTGGAACAATTGACTAACCTCATCAGATAGAACAATAACAAAGAAGATTACTCCAAGAGAAAAGAAAGGTGCTGCCAATACGCTGAACAATAAAATCCAGAATCAGCTTGTACAATAACAATGAACAATCGTTCAATCAATATGTAATCAAAGGAGAAGCGTAAAACTGTAAACCCTAGTGAGGTACATCACCGCAAGAGAGTCCCAATGATGCAATGCAAAACAAAAGAGTTCATCTGCGACAAGCCACACGTTGCTAAAATTAGATGAGAAAGCAATCAACTCATCAACAACAAGGAAATAGAAACAACAGAAGAAGGATTGAAGGATTGCTAATAGTGATTGATATCTCCATATCATCATTTCCGGATAAGATGCCACCAGCTTGCCCAAAATAAATCTTAGGTTCTGGCTGCGGTAAGTCTTGATAGTCCCTATAACCAAATAAAAGTCATAATGCACAGATATTAGGCCATTAAGGTGGCACTACAGTCCAACTAAAAAAATTATGCCTAGAGCATACGGCATCACCAGGTCCATCACAGGGGAAACGAAAACCAAGATTCTCCTTATATCCCACAAGTCATAATAAAAGACTTAAACAAAACACAGTAATCATGTCAAACGAAAATCTAAGCGAACTAGAAATTGTCAGCAAGACAAATAAATCCTGCATACACTTTATCTCCATAATTTACCTGCATATACAATTAGTGATTGCAGCACACAGATAAGAATGAAGAGAAACAAGCCAGAACTGACGTGGACCCTCAAGCGCTTCCCAGAATCATAAACAATAGCTACAATGGACGACAGCAACGATTATTGATCTCTCAAAAACAACAAAATACCCCATAGAAGTGTTCCAAAGAAAGAAAAGCTCGTCCACTGCGATAATGCTTATGTAGCTAGAAATAACCATCATGGATCGAGAAACTCCACATCAAACATGATGAGGTAAAACTATTGCAGCAAACAAACTCCAATGCGAAGGAAACAGAATGAGGCACTGATCATCTCACCTTACCCAGGAAATAACAAACGGGAGAACAAATTTCACTCCAACTAAAAACTGCCTAGAATCCAAGAGGCCGTAGCTTATCCAATTTCAAAAAACTTAGCCCCACAGAAGGAACGCAAAAAGATCACCAATTCTTAAATCCGGCGACATGGACACATAAGAGAATTAAACTAGAGAATAAGCATCTCTCAACTAACCAAAGATAGAAATACCAATGAGTGCCCCAGAAGGTTTCAAAATGACAGTTTCATTGCCCCTCCTGAAGATGATCAGAGACTAGCTCATCAACTCAGCAAAACAAGAAGCAAAATAGGCCATTAGTCCTCCAAGAAACGCCTTATTTTATGTAACCAACTGACCACTTTCTATTCATCATCCTTAGACAGCATCCTTAGATGAAGATATCGCTCCAAGAGGAAAGAAGCCACTGCCAATTCAACCAGAGATGCAAGACGACATTGAAGGATGAGGACGCGAGGGAGGGACGCTTATTTATAGGAAGGAGACACCAGCTCTTGATTTACAAAAATAATCTGAAGCAGAGTCTGGTTTGGATTGTGGAATCTGTTTACACATAACCCTTGCGTAGAAAGAACGATCACAGACCATAGACACTCCACATTGGCCTTCACATGGTAAAGTATTGCATTGACAAAACCTGCGAGGGGAAAAGAGCTAGGCACTGATCGTTTCACTCTAACCGGAAAATAACAGAACTGCAGAACAAATTCAATCAACAAACAGCAGCTTATCCGATTTCAAACGATCATCCACACAGCCCCAGAAAAAAACGCAATAGAACACCACTTCTCAAGTCCGACGAAACTCCAATCTGTGAAAGAATGAGAGATCTTAGTCTGTACAATGTCGTCAACTCCCAAAGATTAAAAAAGCTGAAGAATAAATTTCAATCAAAACCAGCAAGCGCCCAGAAGGTTATCGAATTTCAGTCCATCGCACAGAATCTGAGGATGTGATCAATGAATACTAGTTCATCATGTCACCAAGAAAGACTTCAAAACAGATCGCCGGTCCTCCAAAATTGCCTAAATTGATGCAACAAACTGACCAGTGTCATCATATTTATTGTCCTTCAATGACATCAGCAAAGGAAGAGATCGATCAAAACAAGCCACTGCCAATTCACTGAATAACAAAATCCAGAGTAAGTTGGCAGAACAAGCAAATGCAAAGATGGAACGTTGGATGAATCAATAAATGATCAAAGGAGGAGCATCAACCCAACAATTCCCATAACCACCACAAAGCCGCCAAGAGTGTGAAGACACCACGCGAAACCTTTGGAGATCTCCGCCATTAAAGAAACTAGTTTCTGCAAAGCAAGATGCTTCAAAAATCAGACCCAGAAAACTATCACCCCATCGACAATGACAAAAAAAAAGGACAAAAATGCGAATCGAGATTGATATCTCCTCTAAAGACAGTCCTCGCAGAGACACTGATCATCTCACCTTAACCGAAGGTTATAGAACAGGAGGACTAAATTAGATCTGCCTAGAATCCAAGAGGCGGTACCTTATCCAATTTCAAACAACTTAGCCCCACAGCAAAAAACACAATTAGGTCACCACTTCATAAATCTGGCAAAATGGACCTGTAAACAATTAGAACTAGTCAATAAGCATTTCCCCACTAACCAAAGATAGAAATACCAGTGAGCGCCCAGAAGGTTTCAAAATGCCAGTTTCATTGCCCCTTCCAAAGATGACCAGAGACTAGTTCATCAACTCAACCAAACAAGAAGCTAATAGACCTCGTCCGCTGTTGTTGTAGCTGTATTCCACTCTATGCTGAAACCTCAAATGGAAGTCATCATAGTTATGTCATAGATCTATCAGCCACCTATCATAAGGACATAATGACAAACAAATCCTACATAAACTATCTACATGATATACGGGCGATCATGTGGACCCCAAGAGCTTGCCAGACTCGTAAATAACACCTACAATGGAAGGGAGAAACAATCATTGATCTTCCAAAAAAAAACAAAATACTCACACATAAGTGCCAAAGAAAAAAGCTGTTCCAATGAAATAACGTTTATGCAGCCAGAAAAAATCATCACAGGTCAAAGACACTCAGACATCAAACTTGATGAGGTAAAAGTGCTGTATTAACTAACTCTAACCTGCGAAGGGGAGAGAACAAATCATATTTGGAAAACAACAGAACAGAAGAACATACTTCATTCAAACTAATAACTACCTATAATCCAAGAAGAGGTAGCTTAACCAAATTTCAAATATGATGAACTGAAGAACAAATTTCAATCAAAACCAGTAAGTGCCCCGAAGGTTTCAGTCTATGGCCCTCCTGAGGATGATCAAAGCCTAGTTCAACTCAACCAAACAAGAATTGTAGAATAGGCCATTAGTCCTCCAAGAAATGTCTTTATTTCATGTAACCAATTGACGAGTTTCATCTTATTTATCATTCCCTTAGACAGCATCCTCAGATGAAGAGATCCCTCCGAGAGGAAAGAAGCCACCACTGCCAATAGAACTGAATTGCGAAATCCAAATCAGATAGCAAAACAATTAAATCCATCAATTGACGAGTCAATAAACGTTCAAAGGAGCGTAAACTCAAAGTAGAGTGCAGATCGGAGAGTGTGATCTGTCGACGCGTACCCCCCTTGTGTAGAAAGAACCATCACAGATCATAGACACTCCACATCTGCCTTCACATGATAAAGTATCGCATCGACCAAAGTCTGACCTGCGAGGGACAGAGAACT
Source organism: Syzygium aqueum (assembly GCA_031216185.1). Taxonomy (NCBI): domain Eukaryota; kingdom Viridiplantae; phylum Streptophyta; class Magnoliopsida; order Myrtales; family Myrtaceae; genus Syzygium; species Syzygium aqueum. Next base: position 10,184,371 of record CM062236.1, read on the forward strand.
AGAAGCTGATCGTTTCACCTTAAACGGAAAATAACAGAAACTGGAGAACAAATATTCAATCGAGAAACGGCAGCTTATCCCGATTTCAAGCAATCGTCAACTATAGATCGCCACTTCTCAAGTCCGGCGAAACTCCAATCTGTAAAAGAATTAGAGAGTCTGTATGATGTCGTCACTCCCAAAGATTACATGAAGCTGAAGAACAAATATCAATCAAGACCAGCCAGAGCCCAGAAGGTTATCAAATTTCATTCCGTCCCATCATGTCACAGAGAAAGACTGCAAAACGGATCGTGGGTCCTCCAAAAATAGCCCAAACCGACCAGTGTGTCATCGTATTCATCGTCCTCCTTCGACGACATCAGCAAAGGAAGAGATCGATCAAAACAAGCCAACTGCCAAATTCACCGAGAATAACAAAACCCAGGGTAAGCTGGAAGAACAAGTAAACGATCAAAAAGATGAGCGTGAACCCAAGGATTCCCATATACCACGACAAAGTCTCGAAGAGACCGCGCGAAACCTTGATTAATCCCCGCCGCGGAAGAAAACTTAGTTTTCTGCAAAAGCGAGACGCTTTCAAAAAATCAGACCACAGGAAACAATTCTCCCATCAACAACAACGACAACAACAACAACAAAAGGAAGGACGAGAGCAAATCGGGATCATTGTCTCCTCTAAAAGACGATATCCGGCGAGAGGGAGAGAGCGAGCGAACGGAAGGAAGAGGAAGAGCGAGAGCAAGAATGGGAAGGCGTAGGAGGGAGTGCTATTTGTAGGATGGAGACACCGACTCCGGGGGACCAACAACGGTAAATCCGAAGCGGAGTCAGAATCGGATGGCGTGGTCGTAATCCGCGGGCTGGCAATAGGCCTTGGGCTTGCGACGCACGCGAAGTTGGTCTTTGGATGCGCCGCGGGTCAAAGTTAGGATGGGACGCGCTGCATGCATCTTTGACCACGGGTCCTGATCAATATAATTGGCCACCATTCTGATTCGAAAGATGGCTTTAAATAATTTTATTCTCCATAATTTCAAAAATTTTCCCAAAAAAATCGCTTGTATTGTTTTATAAAAATCAATTAAAGAAAAACATTTACTGATAATTAAAGCATGTTTTATTAACTAATTATTTCAATAATATAAGTGATCATTTTTAAAAAATATTTTTCAAATCATTCAATTTTACGCGAAATAAATAAAGTCATAATTAATGAACTTTCATGTTTGGATCTTAAGATAAGTGCGTGTGGGGCATTTGAGTTTTCAATAATGATTTGTAAGGGAAATTATATGCTAGTAAAAATAGACCAACAACAGAAAAGAGTATAAAACGAGGACAAACATGGACATTTAAGAAAATAGATAAACACTCTGAACAAAAAAAAACGCCAAATCTTTTTATGAGAGAAAGAATCCAGCACAATAATTGAAGTTCCATAAAAGAAACTATTAAATAGTAATTGGATAGTTTATATAGCGAATCTATACATTTCAAAATATATATTCCATTAAAGGCAAAGGGAATGGAACAACAACAATATTTCTAAATTTATATTATAGACATTCCCGGGGAAATTTTTACTACCACCACACTATTAAGTACAAAACATGCCTGACAGAAGGACGAAAATATGTCTTGTCAGAGACTTTGCACCATTTCATATAAAAAATAAATGACAGAAGATACCGACACAACTAGAATCTCATTTATAAATAACTTCAATAGCTGCACTTGATATATATATAGTAGATTTTATATAAAATAGAATTGTCATCGATAAAGAAATCATAAGGGAAAGTGGAAACATTTGTTGGACGTAGAAGTTCTACGTGCAATCAAAGATATTGTAAAACATTTGTTAGAAATATCTGTTCCACTTGCACTTGCGCTTGCATCAACTAAATTGGATACGACTGACGTAGAAGTTCGACATCCAATCAAAGATATTGTAAGAAAACAAAAGGCGAAATGGGAATGCCTTTTCCAGTTGAAAGGTTATCACATTTCAGTCATCGCCCAGACCTGAAAATGTTATTAAGGTCTAGTAGTTCATCATCTTAACGGAAAAAGACTGCAAAATGGACTGTCGATCCTCCAAAAAGCCCAATTTTTTATGCAACAACCAACCAATGTCATCGCAATTTTTGTCCTTCATCCGCAAACAAAAAGAACGACCCAAAACGAAAGAAACCACTGCAATTCATCGAATAACAAATTCCAGAGTAAGCTGGTAGAGCAACTGAACGCTCTCATCGCCCAACAAATGATCAAAGGAGAAGCATAAACCAAACAAGTCCCACAACCACGACAAAGTTGCAAAGAGAACATGTGAAACGTTCGAAATCTCTGCAGCAGCAGAAATTAGGCTTCCGCAACTAGCCGATGCTTCAAAAATCATACCGAGAGAACAATTGGCTCATCAACAATCAAATTAAGAAATAGAAACAAAAGAAGGGTCAGGAACGCAAATCGGGATTGATGTCTCCTCTGAAGACAATCTCGCAGAGGCTGTCACACAAGAGAGAACGAACGAACGAACAGAAGAGAGAGAGAGAGAGAGAGAGAGGAATGCAATTAATGATGATCAGCTCACTAATCCACAGCGCAGCACTGCAACCAGAGAATCCTCACTAAGAACACAAGAATTAACAAAGAACAAAGGAGAAAACGACAAAGGTAAGATAAGGACGCTATTGAATAGGATAACAAACAACGGATGTCTCTTCCATTAGTCCTATGCGTTAAAAGACTCGTCTTTGGACTCGCAAAAAGAATCTCGAAAAGCATAAATCATTAGAAATATCACAGGATCTTCCGAAACAATCATCCTATAAAACCAAAAAGGCAACGAAAACTAATACGAAAAAAATCCACAAACCAGAAACCAGAAGAGACTTTCTAAATATTCTTTTCTATAGTTCATCAAACCTGAACGGAGAAAGAGAGAGACATAGCAGGGGCACAGGAAGACATAAAAGTTGACAATAGAATTGCTGTCATAAACCGATTCATACAAGCTTACATCACCAAGTTGAAACTTTAAATAAGGCCTTGTCCGCTATTGTTGTAGCTGTTTTCGAATCTATGCTGAATCCTCAAATGCAAGTCATCATAGTTAGGTCACAGATCTATACTATAAGGACATAATGACAAACAAATCCTACATAAACTATCTGCACTTGATTGTCCAAAACCTACTAGATATTCACGTAGAAGTGCCAAAGAAAAAAGTAAATAATGTTTATGCAGCTAGAAAGAATCATCACAGGGTCGAAGACACTCCACATCAAACTTGATGAGGTAAAAGTACTGCATTAATTAACTCTAGCCTGCAAAAGAAAGAAAACTCTTGTACCCGGAAAACAACAGAACAGGAGAACAAACTCCATTCAAACTAATAACTGCCTAGAATTCAAGAAGCGTAGCTTAACCAAATTTCAAATTAATCCGGCAAAACTTCAACCTGTAAAAGATTTGAACTGGACAAAATTAATCTTCGCCCCGCTCCCAAAAGATGATAAATTGAAGGACAAATTTCAATCAAAACCAGTAAGCGCCCAGAAGGTTTCAATCTCATTGCCCTCCTGAAGATGATCAAAGCCTAGTTCATCAACTCAACCAAACAAGAACTGCACAATAGGCAATTAGTCCTCCAAGAAATGTCTTATTTCATGTGACCAACTGACCAGTTTCGTCTCATTTATCATCCCTAGACATCCTCAGATGAAGAGATCGCTCCAGGATCAGCTAGTAAAACAAAAAAATTCATCAATTGATGAATCAATAAAAGATCAAAGGAGCATGCAAACCCTAATAATGCCCGTAACCATAGCAAAGTCCAAGAGAGGCCATCTGAAACCTTCGGAAAATTCTGTTCGGCATTTAGAAGAAAATTAACTTTCTCCAACCAAACAGATCTTTTCAAAATTCAGACCGTGAAAACAATTGGCTAATCAACAATCAATTGAGAAGCAAAACCAAAGGATCGATCAAGATCACCAGAGAGGCAGGACGACATTGAAGGATGAGGACACGAGAGAGGAAAGGTTATCTGGAGGAAGGAGACACCAGCTCTAGATTTTCAATACTAATGATCCAAAGTAGTAGAGTCCAGATTGGCTTGTGTGATCCGTCAACCTCATACCCCTTGCGTAGAAAGAACCATCACAGATCATAGACACTCCACATCGGCCTTCACATGGTAAAGTATCGCATCAATCAAACACTGACCCGCAAGGGACAGAGAACTAGGCACTGATTGTTTCACCTCAACCAGAAAATAACAGAACTGGAGAACAAATATTCCATCAAGAAACGGCAGCTTATCCGATTTCGAACAATCATCAACTCAGCCACAGAGAAAAACTCAATGGATCACCACTTAAGTCCGGCGAGACTCCAATCTGTCAGAGAATTAGAGAGCTAGTCCGTATGATGCCATCACTCCCAAAAATAAATTAAAGCTGAAGAACAAATTTCAATCAAAACCAGCAAGAGTCCAGAAGGTCATCAAATTTCAGTCCAATGATCACATCACCGAGAAAAACTGCAAAATGGATCGTCGGTCCTCGAAAAAGCTGAAAATTGCCAATGTTGATGCAACAAATTGACCAGTGTCATCGTATTCATCTTCCTTCGACCACATCAGTAAATGAAGAGACCGATCAAAACAAGCAACTGCCAAATTCACCGAGAATAACAAAATCCAGAGTAAGCTGGAAGAACAAGTAAAAGCAAAAGACCCGAATGGTGGATGAATCAATAATGATCAAAGGAGGAGCGTAGAACCTAACGATTCCCATAAACCATGGCAAAGTTGCGAAGAGACCACGCGAAACCTTCAGAAATCTCTGCCACGGAAGAAACTTAGTTTTCTTGCGTAGAAAGAACCATCACAGATCTTAGACACTCCACATCGACCTTCACATGGTAAAGTATCACATCCACCAAACATTGACCTATGAATGAAAGAGACCTGGAGAACAATTTCAATCAAGAAACGGCAGCTTATCCAATTTCAAACAATCGTAAACTGAACCCCAGAGAAAAACACAATAAAACACCGCTTCTCAAGTCCGGCGAAACTCCAATCTGTAAAAGAATTACAGAATAGTCCATATGATGTCGTCACTTCCAAAGATTAAGAACAGCTGAAGAACAGATTTCGATCAACACCAGCAAGTGCCAAGAAGGCTATCAAATTTCAGTCCATCACGCAGGACCTGAAAAATGTGATCAAAAGAGTGCAAAATGGATCGTCGGTCCTCCAAAAAGCCCAAAACAACCTAAATCGATGCAACAAACTGACCAGTGTCATCGTATTTATCCTCCTTCGACAACATCAGCAAAAGAGGAGATCGATCATAACAAGCCACTGCCAATTCACCGGATAACAAAGCTTAGAGTAAGCTGGTGGATCAAATAAAGGCAGAGAAGGAAAAGCGTGAACCAAACGATAAACCACGGCAAAGTCACAAAGAGACTGCATCTACTGCATCAAACAAACTCTAACGCGAAGGAAACAGATTGAGCACTGATCAACTATCTCACCTTAACCACCAAATAACAGAACAGGAGAACAAATTTCACTGAAACTAATAACTGCCTAGAATCCAAGAGGCGGTGCTTATCCAATTCCAAACAACTTAGCCCCACAGAAAAAACGCAATAGGTCACCACTTCCTAACTCCAGCAAAATGGACCCGTAAAAGAATTAGGACGATAAGCATCTCCCCACTGACCAAAGATAGAAATACCAGTGAGTGCCCAGAAGATGATCAGAGACTATCATCAACTCAACCAAACAAGAAGCAAAATAAACCTCCACCTTACTTTATGTAACCAACTGACCAATTTCCATTCATCATCCTTAGACAGCATCCTCAGATGAAGATATGCTCCAAGAGGAAAGAAGCCACTGCCAATTGAATTGCTAATAGCGAAATCCAGAATCCATTGGTAAAACACTTAAATCGATCAATTGATGAATCAAAAAATGATCAAACGAGGGTAAACCCTAATAATGCTCATAAACATGGTAGAGTCCAAGAGAGGCAATCCAAAACCTTCGCAAAACTCTGTCAGCAAACAGAAGAATTTAATTTCTGCAACCAGACATCTTTTTAACAATCAGACCATGAAAGCAACCGGCTAATCATCAATTAAGAAACAAAAGAACAATCACAACGCGATCTCTGAAGATGATATTGCGGAGTTCGTCAAGTGAAAGCTATGATAGAGAGATGCACAACCAGAGATGCAGGACAAGACCGGAAGATGAGGACACAAGGACCATCACGGATCATAGGCACTCCACATTGACCTTGACGAGAAGCATTGCATCGTCCAAACTCACCAGCAAAGAGAAGGATAAATAGGGATTTGATCATTCCACCTTAACAGGAAAATAACAGTAATGGCAAACAAATTGCAATCAAGAAGTGCAGCTTATCCAATTTCCGGCAATCTTCAACCCAGCCCCAGAGAAAAACACAATATATCACGACTTCTCAAGTCTGGCGAAACCCCAATCAATAAAAGAATCAGAACTAGATGTAATAGTGTTACCACTCCCAAAAACAAAAATAGACTGCAGAACAAATTTTAATTCAAACCAGCATGTGCCCAGAAGGTTATCACATTTCAGTCATCGCCTAGACCTGAAAATATTCTTAAAGACTAGTTCATCATCTAAACCAAAAAAGACTGCAAAACAGATTGTCGATCCTCCAAAAAGCCTTATTTTATGCAACAACTGACTAGTGTCATTGCATTTTTTGTCCTTCATCCGCAAACAAAAAGAACGATCCAAGAGGAAAGAAGCCACTGCAATGCACTGAATAAGCGCTGGTACAGCAAGTGAACGAGAGGTCAATGGACCAATAAACAATTGAAGGAGGAGCATAAACCAAACAAGTCCCACAACCTTGACAAAGTCGCAAAGAAAACATGTGAAACATTAGGAATCTCTGCAGCAGCAGAAATTAGGCTTCTGCAACTAGCCAGATGCTTCAAAAATCACACCGAGAGATCAATCGGCCCATCAACAATCAACTAAGAAATAGAAACAATTGAAGGGTCAAGAACGCAAATCGTGATTGATAACTCCTCTGAAGACAATCTCGCAGAGGCTGTCACGAAAGAGAGAGCAAACAAATGGAATAAGTGAGAGAGAGAGAGAGAGAGAGAGAGAGAGGGAGAGGTATGCAATCAATGATGATCAGCTGGCTAATCCACAGCACAGCACTGCAACCAGAGAAGCCTCACTAAGAACCCAAGAATCAACACAGAACAAAGGAGAAAAAGACAAAGGCAAGACAAGGACGATATTGAATAGGATAACAAGCAACTGATGTCTCTTCCATTAGTCCTATGTGTTAAAGGACTCGTCATTGGACTCGGAAAAAAAATCTTCAAAAGCATGAAACGTCAAAAATATCACAGGATCTTCTGAAACAATCATCCTAGAAAACAAAATAGGCAACCAAATCTAATCTGAAAAAAATCCACAAACCAAGACCCAAAGAGACTTTCTAAATGCCCTTGTCTATAGTTCATCAAACCTGAATGGCAAAAGAGAAAGACATAGTAGGGGCACAGGAAGACATGAAACTTGATGAAAGAGACAACAGGAAAAAAAAAAGACTTGAAGAATCTGATCATTACAGAAGGCTTAAGACAGAATTGATATCATAAATGGATTCAAACAAACTTACATAGTTGAAACTTTGATGTCAAAAAACAATTAAATCCATCAATTGATGAATCAATAATGATCAAAGGAGCGTAAACTCTAATAATGCCCACAACCATGGTTAAAGTCCACAACAGAGGGATCCCAAACCTTCGGAAAACTCTTTTAAGCACTCAGAAGAAATAAGTTTTCTGCATCCAGACATATCCTTTTGAAAATCAAACTGTGAAAGCAATTGGCTAATCAACAATCAATCAAGAAGCAAAAAAATAGAAGGATCAAGAATGCGATTTGACATTGATGTCTCCTCTGAAGTCGATTTTGCGGAGACAGTAAAGCAAGAGCTATGAGAGAGAGGAACACACGCACAACCAGAGACGCAGGATGACATTGAAGGACGAGGACATGAGGGATGGACGGTTATCTAGAGGAAGGAGACACCTGCTCTAGATTTTCAATACTAATAATCCGAAGCAGAGTCTGGATTGGATTGAGTGATCTTCCGACGCATACCCCTTGCATAGAAAGAACCATCACAAATCATAGACACTGATCATTTCACCATTACCGGCAAATAACAGAACTGGAGAACAAATTTCAATCAAGAAACAGCAGCTTATCCGAGTTCAAGCAATCATCAACTCAGCCCCAGAGAAAAATGCAATAGATCACCACTTCTCAACTCCCATGAAACTCCAATCTGTAAAAGAATTAGAGAATAGTCCATATGATGTCATCACTCCCAAAGATTAAGAACAGCTGAAGAAAAAAATTTTATCAAAACCAGCAAGCGCTCAGAAAGTTATCAAATTTCAGTCCATTACTCAGGACCCGAAAGATGTGATCAAAGAATACTGGTTCATCATGTAACCAAGAAAGACTGCAAAATGGATCGTTGGTCCTCCTAAAAGCCCATAATTGCCTAAATCAATGCAACAAGCTGACCAGTGTCATCGTATTTATCCTCCTTTGAGGACATCAGCAAGTTGAAACTTCGGATAAGGTTTAAGATAGAAGGCTCAAGATAGAATTGGTAGTTTATTGTCATAAACGGATTCATACAAAGCTTCCATCACCAAGTGGAAACTTCGAATAAGGCCTTGTCCGCTGTTGTTGTAGCTATGCTGAAACCTCAAATGGAAGTCATCATAGTTATGTCATAAATCTATCAACAGCCTACCATGAGGACATAATGACAAACAAATCCTACATGAACTATCTGCATGATTCACAGACGATCATGTGGACCCCAAGAGCTTGCCATACTCATAAACAACGCCTACAATGGAAGGGAGCAACAATCATTGATCTTCCAAAAACAACAAAATACTCACATAGAAGGGCCAAAGAAAAAAGCTGATAAATTGAAGAAGAAATTTTAATCAAAGCCAGTAAGTGCCCAGAAGGTTCAGTCTCATTGCCCTCCTGAAGATGATCGAAGATTAGTTCACCAACTCAACCAAATAAGAACTGCAACATAGGCCATTAGTCTTCCAAAAAATGTCTTATTTCATGTAACCAACTGACCAGTTTCATCTCATTTATCATGTCCTCAGACAGCATCCTCATATGAAGAGATCGCTCCAAGAGGAAAGAAGCCACTGCCCACCGAACTGAATTGCGAAATCCAAAATCAGCTAGTAAAACAATTAAACCCATCAATTGACAAATCAATAAACGATCAAAGGAGCATAAATCCCAATAATGCCCGTAACCATGGCAAAGTCCAAGAGAGATGATCCAAAACCCTCGCAAAACTCTGTTCAGCATTCAGAATAGATTAAGTTTCTGCAATCACACATATCCCAATCAAAGATCAGACCGTGAAAACAACCGGCTAATCAATAATCGATCAAGAGGCCGAAATGAAAGAAGGATCAAGAACGCGATTTGACATTGATGTCTCCTCTGAAGAAGATTTATTAATACTAATAATCCGAAGCAGTGATCATAGACACTTCACATCGGCCTTCACGGGTATATTACCTTTGATGAGGACAATTGCTAAGTATTGGTATTATCATTGATGACAGCTTGAGGCAATTTAAATCGTTATTAGTCGATTGATGAGTGTTAACATTCTTATGTTACGAACTTTATAGTAAATTTATTATCCCTAAGGTAAATTAACAATCATAGGGCCAATGGTATCTTTCATGCGATTATGTTTTTAATTGTGCCGCTCGCTTTCTTGATTGTGTTTCCTGTCCCCTTTCTTCTCATATCTCATTCTTACACAAGAGAACCAAGTTTGTTGCCGCTTTGCTTGACTAAGGACTCAAGGACCTCACACGATCGCCCGAGAGAATAGAGCTCCAAGGTGACTCTTGAACACAAGTTTGGGAGAAAGAAATACTTCACTAATCAAAGAATTTGAGGATTCAAAGGATAATTAGAGATGACTCTCGTCACTCATACATATTATTGCCATTGTTCCAAGAACATGAATGGGTAGAACTAGATACATGCATGCTAATTTTAGCAAAAAAAAAAAGATACATACATGCTAGATGCTTCCTAACACAAGGTATTGTAGTTGATAAGGTTCATCCTCCTCCTTTGAACGTACTTTGGTTGATCGTAATTTTTTTGCATACACGGGCCGCGTGTAGCCATGTGCACTTTCATTTAAGACAAGCAGAGACCAAAGCATATGACCAGGTACCAGGATACAATGTCGACTGCATCATCCAGCAACTGCAACTGTCGGTGGCCCTTTAGCATCAAATGAGATGCTGGGCAATTTGGAGCACTTGAAACGTGAGCAAAGTACAGCGATATTGTCTGGCCATGTCTTGTGTAACATACGAGAAATGGTCGCATTATTGCAGAAGTTGGCCCATCGAAGAGTTTGTGATACTTTGTGGTTCTTTCTGCTAAAGCATGGATTCTGCAGATTACTTCTTTGTAAGGGGTACATGAGTTTACATCTTTTCGCAGATGATGAGCAAATGCATAATGCCTTCAAAACTTCCATAAGATTACAAAAGAAATGGCCTTTTTTTGCCAGTGACACAAGACAGAACCATTAGAGAGAGCTAATTAGACTGGACCCGCACTTGTAAGTTTTGACCGCGAAACCAGGTTGGGTGTTTGAACCATCTGGCTAGAGCCTCAGGTTGAACATTGTGATGTATATTCAAACCACCGCAAAACAACTAAATTAATCATTGAGCTTGTTTAAATACCAAAGATGCCCTGTTGTTGCTGGAGCAGGGCCGACT